>JAWPHD010025847.1:0-15050 GCA_037043455.1 Cyrtodaria siliqua
TGAACATATGTAATAAACTAGTCGACTAGGCTACTTTTTGTTATAAAAATCATTTATATGATGCATCAATGCAATACACTATTTCATATGACTTATTTTTTTATGTTACGTTTATTTTTTATGTACAAATGTAGCAATCTGAACCCCATTTTTTATCATGCAACTAATGTTTCACTATACAAATACCGCTACTTCCTACTACACCAACATTTTATTTTAGGTCACATTAAGAGTCATAAATCGACCCTTTAAACTACATATTTACGTAATCAATTGAGGAACACTGTAGCACCGCGTGCTACAATTGCAATTCATTATCAAGAGCAGGTAGTCCGCATTTAACATCGATGTAAATCTACTTAAAACTAAATGACGATGTTTTTTTCCTTGACAAAAAATCCTCCATTTGTATGTTGACTGCAGCAGAAGTGAGCTGTTTGTTTCATTCGTTTCTATGTCAACTGCGCAATAGGTTGCATGATAACATTATGACGTATGTTGCCTCGAGACGAACATATGTGAACTGCTTGCATCGATCGCTTTTCTTATATTCTCAAAAATACAGCTGACATTCTAAGTACTGTAACTATGATTTAACAAGTAAACCCCACCAAAACATTTTCACAAAAAATGTTTAAATAACATGCGGCTCGATGTACTGCATTTACATTTGTTTTAGAAAGTGAATATTATGCTTTTATTTGTATTTGGATTGACACCAATTACTCTTAAACCTACAGAGTCTCTATATCAATCGATTTCTTCTTTGTAGGCGTGTCTTTATTTGTAACTTCATGTTCACCAGCTCATGTCGAAATCGGGTATTTAAGCGAGCAAATATAGCGCAGGAAATCATTTACTCTGTATACATCGACCAGTGTACATCGTGCCTATACACAGGTAACAGTATTCTTTACAGAAAAAAAGTTAGCCTCTTTCGTGGCTCGAACACACGACCTTCTGATTTCAAGTACCGTGCTCTATCCGACGAACTGTAACGCATTTGAGAAAATAGTATTCTAACTACTATTTATTATGAGGCAAAATAACTTAACATATTTGAACGCAACTCAAGATGGATCAATAAATATGTAGTCCATCTTGTCGCACGTGTAAATTAACATTGCCTGGTGTAATACTCGTACATGTACTGTATGTTATCAATATGAAACTAATACTTCGTCTCAAAACAACCAGATCTCGACTTGTTATTTAGCGCTTGATAGGTTTGTGTGTGCGCGTTTGTTATTACGTAATGCCTATTTAGCGTTAAAAATGATACAACATACCAATGAATAGCCATGGTCTAGTGGTTCAGCGTACATCCTTTAAAACTTACAAGTGCAAGGCTGTGAGTCACATCCCGTCCCGGGCAACAATATTTATTTTCGCATATATTCTGAAGCCGTATATTTATCGATGTTACCTGGCTAAATAAAAATGTGAATTTTTACGCATCGATTTCTGCTTATATACCGACTTTTGGGGTTTTCGTCGATTTGAAACTACTTCACACGTAACTCATTCATATTCATGAGTCATTACCAGTTAACAAACGACTGTGTAGCTTTAAAGACCCTCTATTGTCCACTGCCAACATTTTCATTTCACTATACAGAGCGTTAGCTACATGTGGAAATCGTTTGAACATGAAACAAATACCGACGAATATTCCTTTTTGCACACCTTAGAACCAACTTGGTTGAACCATTTACATTAATTTTCTCCACTATACATATGCTTTCCTCTTTTTCTGTGCAACGACCGGATATATTGTGGGCCATAAGATGATGTCTACCTTAACCCTGAAAGGACGGTAACGTTTGATGTTTGTCTTCAATCTTGTCTTGTTGTGCCTTTGTTTATTCTCTTGCTGCTTCCACCAATTCATTAAGTACTTGCTTTGTGGCATTCTAGATTTTTTATATTCATATATACATGAACACCTTTGTATGATACTGATTTTGACTATTAATGCTGCCTGGTTAGTTATATGGTGTAGCTTGAGTTGGAGTTCCTTATTTGCACGGATATTACATTTATATATCAACGAAGTGTAACATAATCCCCTTACAATTTGGAATTCGTCCTCAAATATACAGAGACAGAGAATGAGACTCAGAGTTTACCAATAAATATCGAAAAGGGGATCCCTCGGAAGCAACAAACACAGCGATCCAGCTAGAATCACCTAAAGTCACAGTGCTAGACAATTATCAAATAGGACTGGGGCTTGAACTCGGGACCTTCGGCCTTCAGTTGTTATAAAACTATATCAACCGAGCTTTTTTATCACAATATTTTTTTCTTTTTGTATGTTTTAAGTTAGATAGTTTGAAAAACACACACACACTATGCAGGGCCTTTCTCCCATTCTTTTCACCGGCATGTTATAAGACCCTTCCACACCCAAAAACACACAAGTTGTGACACATATTGACATTAAAATAGTAATGCATTTTGTCTGAACCAATACAGTTTTCTTGGTACTTGTACGTCTACTTAAACCTAAAACGAAACTGTTTTGAGTTTTATATTCTGAAAATGACCTCTTTTAGACCTTATGTGTGCAGAATTAGCCTCAATCCCTATAAACCAATACCACAGTAGCCATATCCCTACCAGCTTGACATTATGGAAAATGATATATAGCTTTAAAGCTACAAAGTCCCTATAAAAACAAAGATAATGTTGCTAGGCTGGGATTGTATGTTTTAATGTTTTACTTTTTTTTTCCTCTTTTTTTTAGATATATACACTCAGGATTTGTTCGCACGCTTTAAAGTAGGAGGTGGCTATCGCTTTCACTAATTGCGAAACTTAGTAGATATCGCTTCACGTAGAATATGGGTATATAAAGTACACGTTGTATATAGGAAAATGGTCAGTAATCAAAACCGCTTGGATAAAACATCCAATTCACTTAATCAATAACCTTCAAACAAGCAACATTCAAATGCATAGTTTAAATGCACAGATTTGAACAAAACATGTACACTAAAATACTGGATGCAACATAATACGCAAACAACTAACACTAAAGCTCGTACCCTATATTTTAAATTATAATCCTTGTAAGTATATTTGATAAAGTCACGCATGTATTATGTATGTCAAAGAAATAGCGACATAAGCGGCATCATAAACGGGGTACTTATAAGGTAACACATATTAAATAGGTTTGTCCAGAGAGTACGCGTTTACTTTAGTTATTCAGTCTGCAAACACATGTAAATGCATGTATATGCATGTTCCGCTTAAATCAACAAGTATGTTTATAAACAAATTGGTGTCGGTGTTTGTGTCACGAACTCGGATGGATTATTGAAAATCAAAGTTACAGTTCGCGTTACTTGTTGGTATTAATTTAATTGTCGTCTGCTATTTAATGAGAATGAAGTGGACTTATGCAAAGGACTATCCTTAGGCCAGTACAATTATTTCATGTTTGAGCCACTGTTTCAGCTATAGTGTATATGGTTGTATTATGTTGTATTAGACGAAGTTATCGAACCGAGCAACGCGTGTGTATTGGTAAAATTCTGTAAAAATGAAACTAAGTCGACAGTCATCGCACAATACTGTAACTCAAAGATACTATAACTATATATTGCACTGATGTCCTCTCATTATTTATTATGGATTGTGTAGCTTTAAGCTCTTTTTCGAATCCACGTTCAGATTGTATTAAATTGATTTATAAATATTGTCTTATCAGTATTATCTACATTTGAGAATAAACTAATGTTTAAATTAGTGTTTAGAGTTTAGTCTAACTGGTGCATACATCACTTTTTAGAATTCTTCACTTAAAAAAACCAACACAAACAAAACCCATGAATAGCAGTGATTTGTTTCAACCAGTTCCAATCATTTGGTTCACCTCTGTTATTATTGTTGTTTCGCCATATCAGTATGCTTTTCAATACCCAATTTAAAACCATTGCAAACTTTATTTCTATTATTTCTTTTTAAAGTTGTAAATATGTATGAAGAAAAACACTCTTTCAAGTCATTGTGTAAAGTCATATTGTTTGAAATTATACTTACTTGTATTTATCCAAGAAATATTATTGAAAATACATACCATCTACATAATCTAACTGTTATACATACTAGATAAACACAAATGAGATCAAATAGCAAGACCGAGATAAAGTTGCTATCCCGCCAAATAACGGTAAAAATTACACTACAAAAACCGTTTATCAAAATGATATATAGGGTCCTATAGAAACCACAGCGTCCGAACGCAATGGCATCGTAGGTCCGCATTGTACTGCAAACAAGGACTTGAAACTACAATTAAAGAGACAAAAACAACAGAAAGGGTGGTGAAGTCAGGGTTTCCGACTTGGAACGGTCAGTAGGCAATAAGGCCTACTGGTTAGCTTGAATCGATTGTATATGCGCACAATCCTCGCTATTATCCTGTCTTCAGCGCCCAAATAGACAAGACAGTGTAAACAAAACTACATCCCATCCAACGGAAATCTCTAACAACAAAGTCCACATCCAGAGAAACTAACTAAAGATACACATACAAAATAATAAACATCTCAGGATGTATCCAGAATCATACTGAACAACCATAGTAGTTGCATCTAAAGAGAAAACCAATCTAGGGTACGACCAGAAAACCCGAGGGACGAAAGCTCATGCACCCACCTCCCTTAGTTGGGGTTTCACTATGTACAATCATAGAGTCCCAAGAGGTATTCCAGTCATCGCACAAGTGAAAAGTGAAGCGTAATGACTGACTGTAGAGGGGTCAATCACTAAACATGCAGTGCGCTGTAAAACCAAAGGGTTATATCCTTTTCTGACGAACTTCCTGATTAAATTTGTAAAGCGGTCAGGAAACCCGTCAGACCCCTTTAACTTTCGAAGTTTATAGACCACATCTCCATAAAATGAGGGTTGTGATATGCCTAGTCGCAGAAGTGTTTTAAGGTTGGTGTTGTATTTTTCCAGCAGGCCCTCGTTGCGGCGGTATAATTTAGAGAAAGATCTACGTAGTTTGTGATAACAAAAACCCTGCTGAAGAAGTTTACTTGTATACCTTTATTTCCATCATTGAAGGCTACTAACATCATTACACGCTCTAGCAAATCGAATGAGCTGGGAGATATACACCCCATAAGAGGTAGCACGAAGTACATCTCCATCCAGGTGTGGATAGTTAACGATGTTAAGATTGAAATCATCTCTCTTATCATAGATTTTAGTATGAATACAATCATTTGAAATCGAGAGATGAAGATCGAGAAATGCTGCTACTGTATCCGTACTGTTGGCTTTATTCAACGTTGAGCTTTGGTGGACTATGGTTAGGTAACCAGTATGAGCATAGGGGGTGGGGTGGTCATTTGGTGGTGTTATGGGTCTTCTGTTGTAGTATGTTACCTTGAAGTATTAGGCATCACTAATTTTCACCCTGGCTAGGGCTGGTGTCTATCTCTACGTGGGATAATCTCTTTCATAGCAGCTTCAAAACAAATCTGCACAGGGCGCACTTAGGTTTTGAGTGGTTGTTTGGTATTTTTTGTACCCATTGGAATACCAACAAGCCTGGCGGTAAATAGTTTTACCGTATCTTATAGAAGATGTTATCAGAAGAAAAGTAAGGCTCTACAAACATCAGTACAAGTCCACATATTATACTTATCAATGTGGGCGTTAGTAATGACAGCCCTGACATTATTGCAAGCTAGAAATGTTGTACCTTCTCTAGCAAATGTCTTCTGAATAAGCTGAAGCAATTTTTCTTTGAGAAGATTATGTGGTAGTGTAGTATACAGTGTAGAAAAGTCGTAGGTGCTTAGAGAAGAGGCATGGAAATGCTTACACCGTAGTTTGTCAAGAACTTCTCCAGAGTTTTTGATAGACCAAATCAGATTGATTCCTGAGTTCTCGAAGGCCTTTCCGCAATATTTTACAATATGTTGTATCCAGTACATTGAAGGGAGCTTCGTCTGCTTACTAATTACAGAAACCTTTATATTTTCCATAAAGGTCACATGCTGGAAAACAATGTCCGTCTCTAGCAGAGGTGTAGTTAGATAAGCAAAAGTGCTCGCTAGCTCAGCATTCAAAGTATTGATATAATGTAGTCGTCAGACAATAATTATATTGTTGGAAGCTTTGTCTGCTGGAACTAATGCAAATTTAGTCTGTAAATTCTGAATACCCTTCTTAAGGTGTCGTAAACTGTAAGTGTGTTCAGGTCATACACTAGTGTATATATGCCAATTACAATTATAGGATGTTCATGGGTTTCTAAAATGCACGTGACTGAATATGCTTAACGTCAATTATGAGTTGGTAACTCTTATTTCAACGCTCAACTTTTTGGTTTTGGCCTGGCTGGTTAAAGCCGTTTATAGTGTGTCTATAGAGTGTCTATATAGTTTGTATTCTCCAAATTTGTAAGTTATATATACTGAGGGAAAAAAGTGACCCCTACGTTCATTTATGCGTTACGTCATTAAGATATTCGACTGTTATTGATGCGTGTTTAATAACATATTGTGTCTATGACAGTAGTTTTTGATTTTACAACTAAAAATGTATTATTTCCAGTGTGCAACAAAAACTTGCTAAACTTTTTTCCCTCAGTATAGATATATACCTCGTCGTCAGTAGGTTTATAAACGGTTTACATATGTTGTGTAATGTGGCTGTTGTTGGCGAAATATGGACAGCAGATATAGTGCTCATAAGGCTACAGGTGAGATACAGTTCACTGCTATATGTCCCATTGATATACGTATGGTCCGCAGATCTAGTGCTGATAAGGCTACAAGTGAGATACAGGTCACTGCTATATGTCCCATTGATATACGTATGGTCCTGTTATTGGCGGGATAGGGGGCAGCAGATCTAGTGTGTATAAGGCTAGAAGTGAGGTACAGGTCACTGCTATGTCCAATTGATATACGTATGGTCCCACTTCTGAGAATTATTGATGTTTAAGATATCCAAAATGATGTTGTGTATGTGAAAATAGGGAGAAAGGTCATTGTCTGGAAGAATATCTAGTTTTATTGAATTATTGAAGACACTATGACAACAATGGCTGTTTAAGGCGGACCATATATTCTAACAGTACTGTTTAAACACGGCAATACGGATTATTAAACTATCGTGGTGGTACGTTTATATTGGACAATATCAAACCTCAGTCACAGAGGCGCTTAGCTTTAAGTAAAGCAGAGTTGAGTCATAAAAACACGAGCAAATGTATATTTTGTAATGCTTCTTTTTTAAGGCATGTACATTTGTGTACGCAATTTACTACTAATGTTGGATTTATCCCCCATTTTCAGTTGTAATTTTCTCCCGAAGATTCACATACTTTTTAAAAATACAGTCTGTTCTTTATTTCCCCATTTTTGAGATACATACAATCAATACATGGCAAGCAATACAATAAATAAGAGATCGAACAACAAATAAGACGCACTGTTAAACAACAATTAGAAAATAAAAATACAATTAAAAAAAAACACTTAAAATAGTAACCTTGGTCCGAATATATGGGTAAGATTACAGTTTTAAATTTGGGTGTGATGATGAATCAGAACCCCATGTCCAAGTTAATCAGCCTTATCGAAACAAAATATAAGGTCTAAAATTTGACCAATTAATAATTATGAATAAAAAAACATGCACGTTTTGTAATGAAAGAAACTACCTTTTCTCTGCGAGTTTAAACAAAAATGCCGTATCCCTTTATCATGTTTATAAGGAATTTATGATTTCTTTTTTATCACAGGAACGAAATTTCGAGCATCTTTAGAAGAAAAAGCGCATTATATGGAAACTTAGTACCGACTGTCACTAAGTTATTACCTGTCAACTGTGTCCATGCTACGTGCGTTCCGTCTTGACACATTCTGTAATTAATATTTTGCACAGTTTTCAGTTAAATGTTGCTTTTTGAATGTATTCCTTATGAGTTTGTTTATTGTTTTGGAATAATAACGGACGTGAGACAACTATTATTTTCACGAATGTACGAGTAAACATGTTTGTTTTCTGACTTCGATAACTTTATTCAGAGATTCTTTCCTAGTACAAATTGCCGCCAATTTCAGTTTGACGACAGGCGAAAACTCGCCAGAAGGTCCTGCCATCGGTCGACTATAACATAATCATTGTAGGCATAGTTTAGGATGCTGACTGTAACAAATTGTTTTGTGCTAAAAAGAAACATAAACTGTGTGCGAGAGTTATAACTTTTACAGGGATATATGGCAATGTTGAAGTGATTATCAAGCGTTAAAATTAGCATCTCGATTTATTTATCAGTATCATTTTGACTTTACACCTATTTTTTCCCCGTCTTATTTTACCTTATATTATTGGTGTAATATAATTAACAGTTAACATGGTTAATGAAATACAAACTCATTTTCCTTTATACTATTCTTATAATTAATTGTAATGACTGAACAAATGCAAGTTATGTAGAAAAAAAAACGGGACGCCAGGAGTTTTTAAAACATCAAGATTGCCATTTGTCCCTCCAGTTGTTGTCCAGTGTGATAACTACATTGTTCTGTAATAGTGTAGTATTCTACAGTTATGTCCCTTACGGTTTATATGTCATTTCTCGTTTCAATGTATGTTTTTAACGTCGATGTTAACAATAGGCCTGTCATATCCAAACGTATATTAGTGACAGTGAACTACTCTATAGCTTTATAGGTCTACCACTCTGGAATAACACGCCGTATACACATGATATGACCAGTTACATTAAGTACTGCTACCAAGTCAAGAATAACATCCCTGTAACGTTTCTTGAAAATCCAAAAGTTCGGCGGAGTAGTCGCAAAAATAAAACAGTTTTCGGACAGTATGTGAGAGGTAATACTTCGCTACTTTCAGTCATAAGTCGAACAGGAAAGCCAGCATTCAAGGACCACAGTTAGGCCTTGAGCCAGTTCCCGAAATGTTCGATCCCAACTCAGGTGGTAAATTATATCATTATGTTTTTGGAAAGAGCAATGTCTGTAGATATCAATCTGGAACGGGTAGCTTATACAGTTGTATTCAAATAATAGTAGGTGTATCATTGTAGCCTTGGCATCAAATTGTGGATGTTCATTTTTGCACATTATTTTCTTTTGATAATTGTTAATATACTTTTAAATATGCAATTAAGTTTATAATTCACATTTATTTAATACAGAATAAATAAGAATTAAAATTAGAAGTAAATTAGTCCACCCACTATTGACACATTTGGTATGCATTAAGGCTAGTACATATTCTTTTTACGTTATATGTATAACATTGTAAGAATTATTAACAACTAGTCTACGATGATTTCATATTTATATTATAAATTAATAAAAGTATGTACTATGCAACGTTTAAGCCTTTGCTTGCATATATAAGTTCAACAAACCTCAAAATAGGATACACGCACCGAACAGGAAGTGTAAGTCGTCCTCAAAATAATTGAACCATCACTATTATTTTAATTTCCTGATATATGCATTTATTGCACGAAAGACACAAACAGTCCCAAGGATTCTAGATAAGGGAAATGTGAGTGTTTCCGCTTTTTATAAGTCCATTTTAGGTGTATGCGTTATTAAAGACTTATTATGATTAAGACATTTTGAATATGTATTCCATATAAAGACACGAAGCAATAGTTAACACATGCAAACACAAAATCCAATTATATGTCTTTAATTGCAATTTATGTCTATTTTAACGTTGTTTAACACCACTTTGAATTACCCCACCCACATAAATTATAATAAAGAAGTATGTATATGACATTGAAAAACTATTACATGCATTTGCACGAAAGAAATCAAAGAAAAAACTTAAGGTAATACATAGACTGCTGTAATAACTACTAATCATGACAACTATTTTTTAGAATTGGTTCTAATGGCTTAACGAATTGGAAAGTTCTAAAGTGTACTGCCAATGACTGGGGTAGTAGCGACAATGACACAGACTATCACACGAAACACAGGGGTCTATGGTATATGTACTGCCTTAAACTGTCCCTCATTGATCTCAATATTAGTATTTACTTATTTTTTGTTGTTGACAAAAAGTATACATTTACTTTTAATTTTGCGTTTGAAGTCATTGAAGATGCTTTTTAAAATAAACAGAATTGAATGAATTGGATGTGATTATCAACACATTATATGTTATTAAGACCCATACCAAAGAGAGGTGAGCTATACTTTGGAATCCGGGAACCTGCCATAATCTTAATACCAAATAGATTACTATAGTTCTTTAACTGAAAGGATATATTCTTATACACAGGAGGCTACCCATGTCTCCATGAGGAATTCTTGCCAAATAACACAACAACGAAACTCAGTTGCGCTGGTGAGGCTTGAACACGGGTTCTCCGGATTTCAAGTCCACCGTGCTATCCACTGGGCTACATGCTCAAGCAGGGTGACTGCGTTGATGCATACATTTAAAATGCTAAAACTTTATTATGTCAATGAAACGGTTACATCCAAATGGCTGGGGTTCACAACAGTCATTCTTTTCTAGCAAATTTGTTTATGTGCGTGTTGTTCTAAGGAGTATATTCCCTCCGCAAATGTACTAAAAAAAGAATCTCTCAGTGCACGGTAGTATGTCTGGACTGTCACGAGTTGCAACATGTCTGTAATTGCTACGATTTGATTGGCAATATCAATTAATGACAGTCTTTGTAATAATAAAAGACAATTAATAGTATTCATATCATATGTTGTTTAAATAATAGTTAATAGTATTACATAAAATTACAATAAACAAGTTAGTTAAAACAACAACAGCAACAACAACAAAAATACGTTTACACATAAGGATCGGTACCCAGGATATCGGGATAGTACACATTTGAATACTCAGAAAACTATATCTGACATACCGGTACTAACTACTACAATACTATGGTTTTATTGATGGTACTTTGTGCGAATTAAGGATGTACATTTGTACAAAAAAAACTAAAAATTAACAATATAGGCCATTTAAACCCTGAAAATGGAAAGTGCATAAACTTCCGTCCTTAAGTTTTTTGATCGTATCTTAGATTAGTTTTCTCTCTGGCTGCAACTGCATTTGTTATTCAATAAACTTATGGAAACATCCTGAGGTGTTTCAAATTTAAGTAATTGTATATATATTTACACAAACGTTTATGTGTATCGTTTATTACTTTTTCTGAATGTTGAAATTATTGTTAAAGAATTGTTTTTGATGGGATGTACCTTTATATACACTGTATTGTCAAGACTGTTTAATAGCGAAGTTGTATACACATAATATCAATATAAGTTAACCGATAGGCCGTAATGCCTACTAACCGTTCCAGGCCGATTATCCTGTATTCACCACTCTTTATGTGTGTATATTGCCCCATTCATTGACTATTGAATTTGATTTTTGTTATTTAGTTTGTTGTACAGTGTTAACCCAGTGTTGTACAGTGTTAACCTAAATTGCCTTTTAGTGCTGTGTTTGTTAATGCTGATTAAATTTCTTCATCATGACCCCTGCATTGTTTCAGGTGCTATCTCGCTCAAATCACTAAAGAAGTGGCGGAAAACCAATAAGCGTGACTACAATGGAATTTGCAGCAACTCTGCAGTTCTGCAGGTGAGAAGGTTCTAAGCCCAAAGGGGTTATGTGCATACTTCAGAATTTTGAGAAAATGGACATTTATATGAGTTCCAATGAAAATTCAACAATTCACTGTATGTGTATTATTTATTGAGGGCATCTTTGTACATGAACACTCCATGTTTACAGAAAATATTTTGAAAGTTCAACGTGTATTTCAAGAAAGACAAAAATATCGGACAGGGAAAGTAGCATTCAAGGACGACAGTCAACCACAAAACACAAAAACAAACACGCAAACAGACAAACGAGAAGGCAAAAGTAATAAAATATGCAAACGACATCACAAACATAAAAGAGTTGACAATAGGGCTACCACCTTGGAACGGTCAGTGGTAACAAAGGCCACTGGGGGTTTAAACCGGTTCTAGGGTGCACCAAACCTCACACTTACCCTACTGTCATCCCATTAAAACAGGACAGTGTAAATAAAGAAATCCCCGACATGATCAAATCTCTAACCAACAAGGCAGCCTCAATAGGCAATATAAGTAAAACACAAATATGCTCGTGTAAATATAATACAAAAAACAATAGCCTAGAAAGCACAATGAAGGTACTCAAGGACTTGGAGAAGCCAGAGCAACAAGAAAATAAACCATTAAGGGCACGACAAGAAAGATCATAAACAAACAGCAAACGCCACCGTCCCAATGGGCTTTACGTAGGCGTCATCATAGGATCCACAGCCTGTCCGGTCATCGTACAATTAAAGAGGAAAGCATAGTGGCGAACTGTAAAAGGGTCCACCACCAAGCATGCAGTACGTTGCAAAATGATAGGGTCATAACCTATTTTGACAAACTTTTTAACAAATTTAACAAAGATAGTATGAAAGTGATCATGAACAAGAATCTTACGAAGTTGTTAAATCACATCACCATAGAAGTCAGGTCGTGATAGTCCTTGTTGCAGAAGTGTCCTTAAATTATTTTTATATTTGGAAAGAATATCAGGGTTATGATAATAAAATTTTGCAAAAGTTATACGAAGTTCATGGTAACGGTAACCCTGCTTGAGTAACTTTTTACTTATACAAAGATTACGAATATTAAAGTCCTCAACTCGAGTACAAGCTCTAAAGTTGAGACACATACACCCCATAAGAATTTGCTCGGGGAACATCCCCATCCATGTGGGGATAATTAACAATGTCAAAATTAAAATCATCTCTCTTGTCAAAGATTTTGCTAATTATCTTACCATTTTCAATCGAGAGAGATCTAAATCAAGAAAAGAAGCGTTATTATCAGCATTAGCTTTGTTAAGCTGAAGTTCTTTAGGATAAATATAATTAACCATAGTTGGAAAGAAAGGGTTGTCAATGTTCAATATGTCATCCAGATACCGAGAGGTGTCATTAAAGGCTTCAATAGGGATACCAACAATTTGTCTGTAAACGGTGGTTCCATACCTGACGAAAATATTATTTAATAGGAAGATGAGTGCTTCACAAACTTCAGAGCATTGTCTAAACTGCCGTTAGTAAAAAACGCTTTTATATTATTACAAGCCAAAAATGTAGTATTTTCTCTAGCGAATGTTTTTTAAATAAGAGAAATTAGCTTGTCTTTAATAAGGTGCTGTAATAAGGTTGTATACAGTGTAGAGAAGTCATAAGTGCTTATTGATGAAACTTGACCTGTATTGAAAATTTTATCAAGAACGTATCCTGAATTTTTTAAAGACCAAAATAAATTAATCCCAGAGTTTTCATAAGTTTTATCACAATATAGTTTAACTTGATCTCTAACGGCAGTAAGACAAGAAGTTAAAAGTTTGGAGATGTTTGTTGTGGTGCAGGCACTAGAATTCGAAATAAAGCGAGCCTTATATGGAATTTTATGTAATTTAGGAATCCAGCACATAGTAGGCAATTTATTTTGCTTATCGTTTACACCAGCCTTAAAAGTAGTGCACCGAGTGATATGTGCGGAAACAACATCATCCTCAGTAAAATTAACTGGTATATACGAATTGGTGCTGCCGAGTTCCAGAGATAAAACATTGAAGTAATGTAGGCTTCAAACAATAATTACATTATTAGCTGCTTTATCTGCAGGAACTAAAACAAATTTATTATGAAATTCCTGAATTCCCGATTTTAAATTACGAAAGGAAAACCTAGGTCTCGGAGGAAGTAAAGAGGGGTTAGCATTATAAAAGTCAATATGTGTATCTATAATTTTCAGAATTGACTTTTTCCAAGTAGAAAGTGAGTTTGGGTCCGCATGTTCTCTACGACACCATATGATACTAAAATCTTCAATGGAGTGGGCGATCTTGGCACGACAGGCATTAAAATCAATAGTTGAAGGTAATCTATATTTAATACAGAATCGTTTTACCTTTCTCGAAAACAAATGCCGAATACGTTTATCAATAATATCAAAATTACCAGTGATGACATGACCTGCTGGAGCATAGCAAAATTTTGATGAGTTGCATTCACATTCCTTAGGAGTATTATGTACTATATCAAGGTCAGAAACTATTTTGTTGTAGTTGAAAATAATATTTCTAATAGGCTTCTTATACTTCTAACAAATTACAGGACTTTCGGACTTCTTGAAATATTTTGGGATAGAATCAACTACATGAGTATCTCGAAAAATACTAGGCATGTCAATGAAATCAATACCTTTATTAATATATAGTAGTTTTAGAATTTAGAAAATGCCTGACGTGATCAGACTCCTTGTCAATATGGGGTCGGAGAACATGTTGTGTGTAGCTTTGAACTATGGAAGCAGTGTTATACAAGGGATCTGTACGAATGAAAATTTTGTCGGCTTCCTCGTCGATCAACTTCAGTGAAGAAATGGACAAAGAGGTAAGCCGTGAAAGCATAGAGTGCTTTCAAGACTGTTTAAAAATAGTATGTAAATCAGCGACAGAAATAATTACACGCGATTTACGTTTGATGTTACCATTACGCCTAAGACCATGAGACCTAGATATACGCTTTCGCATAGAAACTATATAAAAAATGTCAATATTAGGATCTTTAGAAATATTTCCTTCTTGATAAATATTGTCATTAAGGCCGAGTTGATAAGGTGTCTGTAAGTTTTTCATCCACTTGAGTTCTGCAATATGTTTAGCTTTTATTTTAAAGCTTTTAGTAGCATCATTAACAAACAATATATATTCAACCGGTTGAACAGTTACGTTATTATAATTATGACCTGACTGACGAAAGTGTTGGTACAAGTATTTTTTTTAACTTTTTAGGATTACTTGCATTATATTTGTGTTCACGAAATCGAACTTTTAATGATCGACCTGTTTGTCCAACATATTGTATACCGCAACTTGGTGCATTTCAAGTCAGAACATAAATGACGTGAGATGTACGTCAATCAACATTTGAAGCTTAAAGC
>JAWPHD010025848.1:0-15050 GCA_037043455.1 Cyrtodaria siliqua
GTCGAACTGATATATATGCGTAAGATCGGATTATAGATGCGAAAAAACTGAATATATATGCGTAAGACGGAATATATATGTGTAAGAACGGAATATATATGTGTATAGGAACTGAACCTATATGTGTAAGAACGGAATATATGTGAAAGATATATATGCGTAAGAACAGGAATATATATGTGTAAGAATCTGAATATTTACGTAGAACTAATATATATGTGTAGAACTGAATAAATATGTTTAGAACTGAATATATCTTGAGAAGAACTGAATATCTATGCGTAAAATTGAATATATATGCGAAAGACAGAATATATATGCGTAAGAACGGAAAATATATGTAGAACGGTATATAGATGGGTAAGAACGGAATATATCAGTAAGAACGGAATTATACATGTAAGAACCGAATATATATGTGTAAGAACAGAATATATAGGTGTAAGAATGGAATATCCTATGTGTAAAACGGATATATATGTGTAGAACGGAATATAAGTACGTTTAAAACGGAATATAATCCTCCATGGTAAGACGGAATATATATGTGTAAGACGGAATATATTGCGTTAGAACGGATATATATGTGTAAGAACGAATATTATATGTGTAAGAACGGAATTATGTGTAAGAATATATATGCGTAAGAACGGAATATATTGTGTAAGAACGGAATCGATATGCCCGTAAGAACTGAATATATATGGTGTAAGAAGGAATATATATGCGTAGGAACGGAATATATATGAGTTAGAACGGAATATATATGCGTTAGATCGGATATATATGTGTAAGAACTGAACATATAAGTGTAAGAAATGAATATATATGTGTAGAACTGAATATATATGCGAAGGAACGGAATATATATGTATAAGACGGAGTATATATGCGTAAGAACTGGAATATATATGTGTAAGAACGGATATATAAGTGTAAGAACGGAATATAACGTGTATAAACGGAATATATATGTGTAAGAACGGAATATATATGTTAGAACGGAATATATATGTGTAAGAACGGAATATATATGAGAACCACTGAATATATATGTGAAAGAACTGATATATCCATGTAAGAACGGAATAAGATATGTAAGAACGGAATATATTGCGTTAGAACGGAATATATTTGTGTAAGAACGAATATATATGTGTATAGAACGGAATATATGTGTAAGAATATATATGCGTAAGATACGGAATATATATGTGTAAGAATGGAATACTTTATGCGTAAGAACTGAATATATAAGTTGTAAGAACGGAATATTATGGCGTTAGAACGGATAATATATGTGTAAGAACGGAATATATATGATTTAGAACGGATATATATGTGTAAGAACGAATTATCATATGTGTAGAACGGAATATGTACGTGTCAGAACGGAATATATATGTGTAAGAACTTATATATATTGTGTAACAACTGAATATATATGTGTAAGAACTGAGTATATATGTGTAAAGAACTGAATATATATAGGTAAGAAGCAATATATATGTCTAAGAACGAGAATATAAGATGCGAAGAACCTGAATATATATGTGTAATAACTGAGATATTATGCGTAAGAACTGAACATATATGCGTAAGAGCTGACATATAGCGTAAGAACTGAATATATATGCGTAAGAATCTGAACATAATGCGTAAGAGCTGAACATATATGCGTCAGAACTGAAAATAATGCATAAGAACTGACATATATGCGTAAAAACTGAACATATTGCGAAAGAACTGATTTTATACGTGTAAGAACGGATATATATGTGTAGAACGAATATTTATGTGTAAGAACGGATTATATATGTGTAACAACTGAATATATATGTGAAAGGAACTGAATATATCCATGTAAGAACGGAATATATTGTGTAAGAACGGAATTATGCGTTAGAACGGAATAAATATGGTAAGACGGAATCTATTGTGTAAGAACGGAATATATGTGTAAAGAATATATATGCGTAAGACACGGAATATATATGTGTTAGATGAATATATATGCGTAAGAACGGAATATATATGTGTAAGAACTGAATATATATGTGTAAGAACGGAATATATATGTGAGAAAATATATGCGTAAAACTTAATATATATGCGTAAGAACTGAATATATATGCGTAAAAACTGAATAATATATGCGTAAAAACTGAAATATATATGTGTAAGAACGGAATATATATGTGTAAGAACGAAATAATACGTGTAAGAACGGACTATAAACGAGTAAAAACGGAATATATATGTGTAAGATCGTAATATATATGTGTAAGAAACGGAATAAATATGTGTAAGAACGGAATATATATGTGTAAGAACGGAATTATATATGTGTAAGAAGATGAATATATATGTGTAAGAAACGGAATGAATATATATGTGTAAGACCGGAATATATATGTGTAAGAACTGAATATATATGTGTAAGAACGGAATATATATGCGTTAGAACGGAATATATATGCGTAAGAACGGAATATATATGTGTAAGAAATGAATATATATGCGTAAGAACTGAATATGTATGCCTAAGAACTGAATATATATGCATAAGAACTGAAGATATATCTGTAAGTACAGAATATATATGTGTAAGAACGGAATATATATGTGTAAGAAGTGAATATATATGTGTAAGAAGTGAATATATATGTGTAAGAACAGAATATATATGTGTAAGAACGGAATAAATATGTGTAAGAACGGAATATATATGTGTAAGAACTGAATATATATGTGTAAGAACTGAATATATATGCGTAAGAACGGAATATATATTCGTAAAACTGAATATATATGCGTAAGAAATGAGCATATATGTGTAAGAAATGAATATATATGCGTAAGAACTGAATATATATGCGTAAGAACGGAATATATATGTGTAAGAACGGAATATATATGCGTAAGAACTGAATATATATGTGTAAGAACTGAATATATATGTGTAAGAACGGAATATATATGTGTAAGAACGGAATATATATGTGTAAGTACGGAATATATATGTGCAAGAACGGAATATATATGTGTAAGTACTGAATATATATGTGTAAGAACTGAATATATATGTGTAAGAACTGAATATATATTTGTAAGAACTGAATATATATGTGTAAGAACTGAATATATATGCGTAATAACTGAATATATATGCGTAAGAACGGAATATATATGTGTAAGAACAGAATATATATGTGTAAGAACTGAATATATATGTGTAAGAACTGAATATATATGTGTAAGAACTGAATATATATGTGTAAGAACTGAATATATATGCGTAAGAACTGAATATATATGCGTAAGAACTGAACATATATGTGTAAGAAATGAATATATATGCGTAAGAACTGAATATATATGTGTAAGAACAGAATATATATCTGTAAGAACTGAATATATATGTGTAAGAACAGAATATATATGCGTAGGAACTGAATATATATGAGTAAGAACGGAATATATATGTGTAAGAACGGAATATATATGTGTAAGAACGGAATATATACGTGTAAGAACGGATTATATATTTGTAAGAACGGAATATATATGTGTAAGAACTGAATATATATGTTTAAGAACGGAATATATATGTGTAAGAACGGAATAAATATGTGTAAGAACGGATTATATATGCGTAAGAACTGAATATATATGCGTAAGGACGGAATATATATGTGTAAGAACGGAATATATATGTGGAAGAATGGAATATATATGTGTAAGAACGGAATATATGTGTAAGAATATATATGTGTAAGAACGGAATATATATGTGTAAGAACGGAATATGTACGTGTAAGAACGGATTATATATGTGTAAGAACTGAACATATATGTGTAAGAAATGAATATATATGCGTAAGAGCTGAATATATATGCGTAAGAACTGAATATATATGCGTAAGAACTGAATAAAAATATGTAAGAACTGAATATCTATGTGTAAGAACTGAATGTATATGCGTAAGAACTGAATATATATGCGTAAGAACGGAATATATATGCGTAAGAACGGAATATATATGTGTAAGAATGGAAAATGTACGTGTAAGAACGGAATATATATGTGTAAGAACGGAATATATATGTATAAGAACGGAATATATATGTGTAAGAACGGAATATATATGTGTAAGAAGTGAGCATATATGTGTAAGAACTGAATATATATGTAAGAACGGAATATATATGTGTAAGAATGGAATATGTGTAAGAACGGAATAAATATGTGTAAGAATGGAATATATATGTGTAAGAACGAAATATATATGTGTAAGAACTGAATATATATGTGTAAGAACTGAATATATATGTGTAAGAACTGAATATATATGCGTAAGAACTGAATATATATGCGGAAGAACGGAATATATATGTGTAAGAACGGAATATATATGTGTAAGAACGGAATCTGTACGTGTAATAACGGAATATATATATGTGTAAGAACGGAATATATATGTGTATATATGTGTAAGACCTGAATATATATGTGTAAGAACTGAATATATATGTGTAAGAAGTGAATATATATGTGTAAGAACTGAATATATATGTGTAAGAACGGAATATATATGTGTAAGAACGGAATATATATGTGTAAGAACGGAATATGTACGTGTAAGAACGGAATATATATGTGTAAGAACTGAACATATATGTGTAAGAAATGAATATATATGCGTAAGAACTGAATATATATGCGTAATAACTGAATATATATGCGTAAGAACTGAATATATATCTGTAAGAACTGAATATATATGTGTAAGAACTGAATATATATGCGTAAGAACTGAATATATATGCGTAAGAACGAAATATATATGTGTAAGAACGGAATATATATGTGTAAGAACGGAATATATATGCGTAATAACTGAATATATATGCGTAAGAACGGAATATATATGTGTAAGAACGGAATATATATGTGGAAGAATGGAATTTATATTTGTAAGAACGGAATATATGTGTAAGAATATATATGTGTAAGAACGGTATATATATGTGTAAGAATGGAATATGTACGTGTAAGAACGAATTATATATGTGTAAGAACTGAACATATATGTGTAAGAAATGAATATATATGCGTATGAGCTGAATATATATGCGTAAGAACTAAATATATATGCGTAAAAACTGAATAAATATATGTAAGAACTGAATATATATGTGTAAGAACTGAATATATATGCGTAAGAACTGAATATATATGCGTAAGAACGGAATATATATGCGTAAGAACGGAATATATATGTGTTAGAATGGAATATGTATGTGTAAGAACGGAATATATATGTGTAAGAACGGAATATATATGTATAAGAACGGAATATATATGTGTAAGAACTGAATATATATGTGTAAGAAGTGAATATATATGTGTAAGAACTGAATATATATATAAGAACGGAATATATATGTGTAAGAATGGAATATGTGTAAGAACGGAATAATTATGTGTAAGAATGGAATATATATGTGTAAGAACGAAATATATATGTGTAAGAACTGAATATATATGTGTAAGAACTGAATATATATGTGTAAGAACTGAATATATATGCGTAAGAACTGAATATATATGCGGAAGAACGGAATATATATGTGTAAGAACGGAATATATATGTGTAAGAACGGAATCTGTACGTGTAAGAACGGAATATATATATGTGTAAGAACGGAATATATATGTGTATATATGTGTAAGAAGTGAATATATATGTGTAAGAACTGAATATTTATGTGTAAGAAGTGAATATATATGTGTAAGAACTGAATATATATGTGTAAGAACGGAATATATATGTGTAAGAACGGAATATATATATGTGTAAGAACGGAATATGTACGTGTAAGAACGGAATATATATGTGTAAGAACTGAACATATATGTGTAAGAAATGAATATATATGCGTAAGAACTGAATATATATGCGTAAGAATTGAAAATATATGCGTAAGAACTGAATATATATCTGTAAGAACTGAATATATATGTGTAAGAACTGAATACCTATGCGTAAGAACCGAATATATATGCGTAAGAACTGAATATATATCTGTAAGAAATGAATATATATGTGTAAGAACTGAATACTTATGCGTAAGAACGGAATATATATGTGTAAGAACGGAATATATATGTGTAAGAATTGAATATATATGTGTAAGAACTGAATATATATGCGTAAAAACTGAATATATATGCGTAAGAACTGAATATATATGCGTAAGAACTGAATATATATGCGTAAGAACAGAATATATATCTGTAAGAACTGAATATATATGTGTAAGAACTGAATATATATGAGTAAGAACGGAATATATATGTGTAAGAAAAGAATATATATGTGTAAGAACGGAATATGTACGTGTAAGAACGGATTATATATTTGTAAGAACGGAATATATATGTGTAAGAACTGAATATATATGTGTAAGAACGGAATATATATGTGTAAGAACGGAATAAATATGTGTAAGAACGGATTATATATGCGTAAGAACTGAATATATATGCGTAAGAACGGAATATATATGTGTAAGTACGGAATATATATGTGGAAGAATGGAATATATATGTGTAAGAACGGAATATATGTGTAAGAATATATATGTGTAAGAACGGAATATATATGTGTAAGAACGGAATATGTACGTGTAAGAACGGATTATATATGTGTAAGAACTGAACATATATTTGTAAGAAATGAATATATATGCGTAAGAGCTGAATATATATGCGTAAGAACTGAATATATATGCGTAAGAACTGAATAAATATATGTAAGAACTGAATATATATGTGTAAGAATTGAATATCTATGTGTAAGAAAGGAATATATATGTGTAAGTACGCAAAATATATGCGTAAGAACGGAATATATATGTGTAAGAATTGAATATCTATGTGTAAGAAAGGAATATATATGTGTAAGTACGGAATATATATGCGTAAGAACTGAATATATATGTGTAAGAACGGAATATATATGTGTAAGAACGGAAAATATATGTGTAAGAACGGAATATATACGTGTAAAAACGGAATATATATGTGTAAGAACGGAACATATATGTGTAAGAACGGAATATATATGTGTAAGAACGGAATATATATGTGTAAGAACGGAATATATATGTGTAAGAACGAAATATATACGTGTAAGAACGGAATATATATGTTTAAGAACGGTATATATATGTGTAAGAACGGAATATATATGTGTAAGAACTGAATATATATGTGTAAGAACTGAATATATATTTGTAAGAACTGAATTTATATGTGTAAGAACTGAATATATATGTGTAAGAACTGAATATATATGCGTAAGAACGGAATATATATGTGTAAGAACTGAATATATATGCGTAAGAACGGAATATATATGCATAAGAAGAAAAAATATATGCGTAAAACTGAATATATATGCGAAAGAACGGAATACATATGCGTAAGAACGGAATATATGTGTAAGAATGGAATATATATGTGTAAGAACGGAATATATATGTGTAAGAACGGAATATATACGTGTAAGAACGGAATATATATGTGTAAGAACGGAATATATATGTGTAAGAACGGAATATATATGTGTAAAAACGGAATATATATGTGTAAGAACTGAATATATATGTGTAAGAACTGAATATATACGTGTAAGAAATGAATATATATTTGTAAGAACTGAATATATATGTAAGAACTGAATATATATGTGAAAGAACTGAATATATATGCGTAAGAACGGAATATATATGTGTAAGAATGGAATATGTACGTGTAAGAACGGAATATATATGTGTAAGAACGGAATATATATGTATAAGAACGGAATATATATGTGTAAGAACTGAATATATATGTGTAAGAAGTGAATATATATGTGTAAGAACGGAATATATATGTAAGAACGGAATATATATGTGTAAGAATGGAATATGTGTAAGAACGGAATAAATATGTGTAAGAATGGAATATATATGTGTAAGAACGAAATATATATGTGTAAGAACTGAATATATATGTGTAAGAACCGAATATATATGTGTAAGAACTGAATATATATGCGTAAGAACTGAATATATATGCGGAAGAACGGAATATATATGTGTAAGAACGGAATATATTTGTGTAAGAACGGAATCTGTACGTGTAAGAACGGAATATATACATGTGTAAGAACGGAATATATATGTGTATATATGTGTAAGAACTGAATATATATGTGTAAAAACTGAATATATATGTGTAAGAAATGAATATATATGTGTAAGAACTAAATATATATGTGCAATAACGGAATATATATGTGTAAGAACGGAATATATATGTGTAAGAACGGAATATTAACGTGTAAGAACGGAATATATATGTGTAAGAACTGAACATATATGTGTAAGAAATGAATATATATGCGTAATAACTGAATATATATGCGTAAGAACTGAATATATATGCGTAAGAACTGAATATATATCTGTAAGAACTGAATATATATGTGTAAGAACTGAATATATATGTGTAAGAACAGAATATATATGTGTAAGAACTAAATATATATGCGTAAAAACTGAATATATATGCGTAAGAACTGAATATATATGCGTAAGAACTGAATATATATGCATAAGAACTGAATATATATGCGTAAGAACTGAATATATATGCGTAAGAACGGAATATATATGAGTAAGAACTGAATATATATGCGTAAGAACGGAATATATATGTGTAAGAACGGAATATATATGTGTAAGAACTGAATATATATGTGTAAGAACGGAATATATGTGTAAGAATATATATGCGTAAGAACGGAATATATATGTGTAAGAACGCAAAATATATGCGTAAGAACTGAATATATATGTGTAAGAACGGAATATATATGTGTAAGAACGGAAAATATATGTGTAAGAACGGAATATATACGTGTAAAAACGGAATATATATGTGTAAGAACGGAATATATATGTGTAAGAACGGAATATATATGTGTAAGAACGGAATATATATGTGTAAGAACGAAATATATACGTGTAAGAACGGAATATATATGTTTAAGAACGGTATATATATGTGTAAGAACGGAATATATATGTGTAAGAACTGAATATATATGTGTAAGAACTGAATATATATTTGTAAGAACTGAATATATATGTGTAAGAACTGAATATATATGTGTAAGAACTGAATATATATGCGTAAGAACGGAATATATATGTGTAAGAACTGAATATATATGCGTAAGAACGGAATATATATGCATAAGAAGAAAAAATATATGCGTAAAACTGAATATATATGCGAAAGAACGGAATATATATGCGTAAGAACGGAATATATGTGTAAGAATGGAATATATATGTGTAAGAACGGAATATATATGTGTAAGCACGGAATATATACGTGTAAGAACGGAATATATATGTGTAAGAACGGAATATATATGTGTAAGAATGGAATATATATGTGTAAAAACGGAATATATATGTGTAAGAACTGAATATATATGTGTAAGAACTGAATATATACGTGTAAGAAATGAATATATATTTGTAAGAACTGAATATATATGTAAGAACTGAATATATATGTGTAAGAACTGAATATATAGGCGTAAGAACGGAATATATATGTGTAAGAACGGAATAAATATGTGTAAGAACGGAATATGTACGTGTAAGAACGGAATATATATGTGTAAGAACGGAATATATATGTGTATATATGTGTAAGAACGGAATATATATGTTTAAGAACTGATTTTATATATGTAAGAAGTGAATATATATGTGTAAGAACTGAATATATATGTGTAAGAACGGAATATATATGTGTAAGAACGGAATATGTACGTGTAAGAACGGAATATATATGTGTAAGAACTGAAATATATGTGTAAGAAGGGAATATATATGTGTAAGAACTGAATATATATGTGTAAGAACGGAATATATATGTGTAAGAACGGAATATATGTGTAAGAACGGAATATGTACGTGTAAGAACGGAATATATATGTGTAAGAACTGAACATATATGTGTATGAAATGAATATATATGCGTAAGAACAAAATATATATGCGTAAGAACGAAATATATATGCGTAAGAACTGAATATATATCTGTAAGAACTGAATATATATGTGTAAGAACGGAATATATATGTGTAAGAAGTGAATATATATGTGTAAGAACTGAATATATATGTGTAAGAACGGAATATATATGTGTAAGAACGGAATATATACGTGTAAGAACGGAATATATATGTGTAAGAACGGAATATATATGTGTAAGAACGGAATATATTTGTGTAAGAACTGAATATATATGTGTAAGAACTGAATATATATGTGTTAGAACTGAATATATATTTGTAAGAACTGAATATATATGTGTAAGAACTGAATATATATGTGTAAGAACTGAATATATATTTGTAAGAACTGAATATATATCAGTAAGAACTGAATATATATGAGTAAGAACTGAATATATATGCGAAAGAAAGGAATATATATGTGTAATAACGGAATATATATGTGTAAGAACTGAATATATATTTGTAAGAACTGAATATATATGAGTAAGAACTGAATATATATGAGTAAGAACTGAATATATATGCGAAAGAAAGGAATATATATGTGTAAGAACGGAATATATAGGTGTAAGAACGGAATATGTACGTGTAAGAACGAAATATATGTGTAAGAACGGAATATATATGTGTATATATGTGTAAGAACGGAATATATATGTGTAAGAACTGAATATATATGTGTAAGAAGGGAATATATATGTGTAAGAACTGCAAATATATGTGTAAGAACGGAATATCTATGTGTAAGAACGGAATATATATGTGTAAGAACGGAATATGTACGTGTAAGAACGGAATATATATGTGTAAGAACTGAACATATATGTGTAAGAAATGAATATATATGAGTAAGAAATGAATATTTATGCGTAAGAACTGAATATATATGCGTAATAACTGAATATATATCTGTAAGAACTGAATATATATGTGTAAGAACGGAATATATATGTGTAAGAAGTGAATACATATGTGTAAGAACTGAATATATATGTGTAAGAACGGAATACATATGTGTAAGAACAGAATAAATATGTGTAAGAACTGAATATATATATGTAAGAACTGAATATATATGTGTAAGAACTGAATATATATGCGTAAGAAGTGAATACATATGCGTAAAACTGAATATATATGCATAATAACTGAACATATATGTGTAAGAAATGAATATATATGCGTAAGAACTGAATATATATGCGTAAGAAATGAATATATATCTGTAAGAACTGAATATATATGTGTAAGAACGGAATATATATGTGTAAGAAGTGAATATATATGTGTAAGAACTGAATATATATGTGTAAGAACTGAATATATATGTGTAAGAACGGAATATATACGTGTAAGAACGGAATATATATGTGTAAGAACGGAATATATACGTGTAAGAACGGAATATATTTGTGTAATAACTGAATATATATGTGTAAGAACTGAATATATATGTGTAAGAACTGAATATATATTTGTAAGAACTGAATATATATGTGTAAGAACTGAATATATATGAGTTAGAACTGAATATATGCTTAAGAACGGAATCTATATGTGTAAGAACGGAATATATATGTGTAAGAACGGAATATGTACGTGTAAGAACGGAATATGTATGTGTAAGAACGGTATATATATGTGTATATATGTGTAAGAACGGAATATATGTGTAAGAACTGAATATATATGTGTAAGAAGTGAATATATATGAGTTAGAACTGAATATATATGCGTAAGAACGGAATATATATGAGTAACAACGGAATATATATGTGTAAGAACGGAATATGTACGTGTAAGAACGGAATATGTATGTGTGAGAACGGAATATATATGTGTATATATGTGTAAGAACGGAATATATGTGTAAGAACGGAATATATATGTGTAAGAAGTGAATATATATGTGTAAGAACTGAACATATATGTGTAAGAAATGATATATATGCGTAAGAACTGAATATATATGCGTAAGAACGGAATATATATGTGTAAGAACGGAATATATATGCGTAAGAACTGAATATATATGTGTAAGAACTGAATATATATGTGTAAGAACGGAATATATATGCGAAAGAAGGGAATATATATGTGTAAGAACGGAATATATAAGCGTAAGAACGGAATATGTACGTGTAAGAACGAAATATATGTGTAAGAACGGAATATATATGTGTATATATGTGTAAGAAGGGAATATATATGTGTAAGAATTGAATATATATGTGTAAGAACTGAATATATATGAGTAAGAACTGAATATATATGCGAAAGAAGGGAATATATATGTGTAAGAACGGAATATATATGCGTAAGAACGGAATATGTACGTGTAAGAACGAAATATATGTGTAAGAACGGAATATATATGTGTATATGTCACAAAATGTCACGGGTAGAGCGTACTGGTCGTATATAGCTCTTGTATCGGTTACACCCAAAATCTATTGTTCGAGTTGAAACAATTTCACAATATTCATGATCTATTCATGTAACACGTAAAAGCGTGCACATTTTAAGTGGCCGCCAGAGAGGCCGTGTCATAAGTTTAGTTTTGTGCTAATGCATGTAAACGTATAGGTATATTTTCCTTAAACGGCAAAATTGTATAAGGGCCTCGCGTGTAGATTCAATACTGTAGATTTAGCCACGTTTGTCACGGACTGAACGGGGCAAATAATGATTTGGGCGTAATGTTTGCTATAAAACCCATTGTCTTCTAGCTTTCGCCGGGATCGTCGAAAGTACTTTGTTGGAACAGAGATTGGACGGCAAATTTCACAGGCAACATGTGGTTAGTAGTTTTATCAAACTTTTATCGTATATTTGTATTCAGTGGGCGGCGCCATCTTGTTTGGCGGTTACGACATCCGGTTAGCATTGATGTTTCTCAAACATAACTTTAGACTAGCATATGATTTTGAAGTTACTTTATTAGATGTAATTATTGTAATTGATCATTAATTGTAAAACAATATTAATTTGATAACAGTGGATATTAGGTGCATTAGTTAACGTTGGCGTATAACTCGGTGATTGTAATACACGATTGTCAACATTAGTTAACAATGAGATGAGTGACAAGAATAAATGCGTGCATGCATAACTCAGTGAGTGTAATATATGAGTAATTTGATCATGTTTATATTACATGTATTAGGGGCATTGATTAACCGCGACGTACATAGCGTATACATGGCGTTGTAGAATATGTATACATTGCTACTCATCATTAGTACAGCTTACATATATTGATCGAATAATGATTTGTTTGGGTAATGGTAATTATGCAAGATTGTTATGTTTGTCAACCGACATCTAAAACGTATGTATAATTACAGCCTAAGCCATCCAGGATATAAGCCATCCAGGATATAAGCCATCCAGGATCTAAGCCATCCAGGGTTGGAATTAAGCCATCCAGGATATAAGCCATCCAGGGTTGGAGTAAGCCATCTAGGTTTGGATATCCAGGAGTGGAGCTAAGCTTCCACGACTAACGTTACAAGCGGTGGAGACGGTCCCCGTACCTGCGCAGCCAGGTTTTACTAACGACAACCCCCGGGACACAAGGTGGGCCCGTTACCAGTCCTCACTGGAGGAATATCATTCACAATCTCAGTGGAGATTAACTGTCATTGCATCGCGTCATCAACCCTTACAGAAGGCATTTGATGACAATCATCCATTGAATTCGCGCATCATCATCTTCATGAGCTCTCGCGCATCACAGTTATCGCGCTAGATCAACATTGTTATAGCTTTAACAACACTTCAGTGTCTTAGACATTCAGTATTTATAACAATACTAAGAACGTCTTAAACGTTCAGGAGAACATTCTTTTCATAGTTCATTTGTGTATTCGCTTGTTTTTTTAGATAATTGTATATATATTAAACATATTTTAAAAGTTGCATTAAACTTATGTAAATGCATTCACCGTCATTGATTCTTTCCTGAGTTAGCCCAACCACTAAGGTCATCCTGTGACAACTGGTTTTCAGAGTAGTGGGATTTTGGGCGACTACGGAGGGAAAGAATCAATAAGTGATCTTTATGATGATATACTAAATCTCTACTTATTATTTTAGAATTGTGTACCACCCTCTGATCCATCAAGGCGACTGTCGACGATCACGGCTACTGCTTGGAAGACAAGTCAAGACACGACAAGGGTAGGGTGAGTCCAAACTGTTGTTTTGTCCGTTCTTTCCTTGGCGCGAGGTCGCAGTGGTCTACACGAGTGGGTCTGAGGCACTTTTGCTCAATAATTTGGGTGTTTGTTTTTACCTCCCTTGATATACACATAGTATCCAATTAGGTTGGCGAACAAGACGTTCTACTCATGCTGTGACACTCGAGTATACTTATATTGATGGGAGAAGTAAATATACATGTACATGTTATACACATTTCGATGATTGTTTAAGGTTTATGTCCAATATCAAATTAAGATATTTTATGTAGTGCATATGTTTTGTGGAAGCTAGATACTATCTACACATAATCGTTAGTAGTTAGCGCTAGTACAAATGTGTATGTAACTTGTCCGATGATGATGCCCAGGTATTTACTGAGGACACAGTGACTTACCATTAGTAGTTAAGTGAGTAGAATTATTAGTGACGTGTGTATTGTAATTATTGTAGTTAGTAGTCCACAATGTCCATAGACATGACGTCCATAAAGGATCTTGCGGAAATGGGAAAGGAGTTAGGGTATGCTGGAGAGGAGCTTAGAAACTTTGTTAAAGACGAACAGGCTAGGGAAAGGGAATTTAGACTTAAGGAAAGAGAATTAGCAAAGCGGGAAAGGGATGAAGAGAAAGATAGGTTAGAATTCGAAAATAGGTTAGCTAAAGAGAAGCTAGAATTAGAAAGTAGACTATC
>JAWPHD010025849.1:0-15047 GCA_037043455.1 Cyrtodaria siliqua
GAAACAACAGGCCTAGATATATCATATATTTAAATAAAATTTGATAACATATACAAATCATTCATCCAGTTTTATTAAACCAATATAAATAATTGTGAATTTCCCACTTCGCTGTACTGTCCTTCTCCCCTAGTTTAACCCCTGAAATATTAATATTATGTTCAGAATTGTCCAACATTTTTTCCAGCAGCTGTGCTGCAATTTCTTGTTAGATATGACATGGTACAAAAATAAAAGAATTTTCCTACCTAACCATCTGAAAAATCTAAAGTAGGATTTGGGACAACTAAGCTATTTTAAATGAGGCCTAAGTAATTGATTAAACAGTACTTAAACTGCTGACTTCAATTGTTTTTTTAAGTAGTTCTGAGAAATAACAAACAACATAAAGTTCAGCGGAAGTTTTTTTATTTATTCTAGCTTGACAAATCGATATTCTGTATCGATATCAGTTGAGTTGTATTACTCATTTATATTATTGATTCATATGCATCATGTTGCACCTGGACAGTGCACAGTAGTGAAATACTGTTAAACACCGAAGGACGTATTTCAGTTTGTGTTCATTTATGAACGAAGTTGTTGCTGTAACAAGGTAAACTATTACTGTATTTATAATTATTGTATTATGTTTTTACCCTAACATTAGACTGGCCCATTTTTGTTAGCGACATTTTTAGTAAAAGTGGTAGCTTGATTATTTTATATTAATTTGGGTATGCTGAGTTCGATTATGGTGGATACAAGGCGAATTTTGACAGGAAAGACAATTTTTGGGACATTTCAATGTTTTTTGATAATTTTACTGGGAATTGTTGGTATGTTTTTTTTTCAAATAACCATTTTACACCAGTCATCAATTTTCTCTACTTATTTTGACTTCATAAACATCGACTTATCTGCACTCTGTACCATGGAAGGTAGTTCAGCATTTGAACGTTGAATTATGAAATATGACGAGACTTTAGATACACCTCTAGAAAGATGTTGGTTGCATGGCGTTTTAGGTCAATTCAGCACATTTTAAGCTATATATGACAGGCGAGGATATTTTTATGTTTGAATTTTAAAACATCGTGGTGGCGGTAGACGACCCACTTTTTCCTTATCTCCCGCCATCCATTGGAATCGACACTTTCTCACAAGTCGAATAACTATAAACAATGTGAAACATATTGTTTTAGTATACATTACAAAAATAAATACTAAATAAAATATTTAAAAAAAATCCACTTTTTTAGGCAAAAAAATCGAATATTGTTCCCATGAAAAGTCAATTATTTGGAGTCAAAATATGTAGAGAAAATTGATAATTGATGTAATATTTTTTTTAAATATATTAAAAATATTCCCAGTAAAATTATCAAAAAAGCTATGAAAAGTCCAAAAGTTTGCCTTTTCTGTCAACATTCAGCTTGAAATATTATTCCTATAAAAAAGACCCCCAATATACATGGAGTCAAAACATGTAGAGACAATTAGTAATTGATGTAAAATGTGTATTAAAAAAAATGTATTCCAAAAATTCCCCCCAAAAAAGATAAAAAAACGATGACTGAAGTGTCCAAAATAGTTCTTCTCTGTCAAAATTCAGCTTCGAATATTTTAATATGGTCAATTCATATGGAGTCAAACTGTGTGGAGAAAATTGATAACAGATGTAAAATGCTTCTTTTAAAAAATATTCCAAATATTCTAAGTAAAATTATCAAAAACAATGAAATGTCCCAAAAATTGCCTTTCCTGTCAAAATTTAGCTAGAAATGTTATTCCTATGATAAGTCAATGTATATGAACTCAAAATACGTGGAGAAAATTGATGACTGGTGTAAAATGTTAATTTTAAAAAAATATTCCAAAATCCAGTAGAAATATCAAAAGATATAAAATGTCCCAAAAATTGCATTTCCTGTTTCAATTTAGCTTGAAATATTATTCCTATGATAAGTCAATGTATATGAAGTCAAAATATGTAGAGGAAATTGATGACTGGTGTAAAGCATTTATTTAAAATCAATATTCAAAAATTCCCAGTAAAAGTATAAAAAAACAATGAAATGTCCCCCAAAAAATGCCTTTCCTGTCAAAATTCAGCCTGGTGGCCACATTAAGCTATCTCAGCATACCCAAATTTGTATCAAAGCACCAAGATATCAGTTTTACTAAAAAATGCCACTAACCTTTTAATGAGGGCTGTTCTATAATCCGAGCCATCTCTGACCCTAAAAGTCTTCTTTTTGTGTGGGAGTGGTGGGGGGGGGGGGGGGGGGGGGGGGTCTTTTTAGGGTCAGAGGAACTCCTATAGTGAAAACCGGGGGTATTACTAAAAACGCACAGTCATGCACTTTCAACGATGTTTGAGGCATCGGGTCGATTTGTTTACGATAATTTAGCTTAACAGATCGATCAATTAATGTTTATTATACCAAGCCGCAATGATAAAACTGCACCTTTATCGATTGTAGTGACACAATAAAAAAAAATTATGTTTTGAAGTACACTTTTATTTACTATATCCGCCATATTGTCATTGTCATTTTGCATATTACTTAAATTCCCGTGATATTCTCGCGCGAGTTGAAGGCATTCATATTCCTCATCAAATAAGTCCACTATCAATTGACAACATCGAGGGACTTTTGGAGTGGAACGAACTCTTCTCGGAGCATAATTAGGGTCTGAACTTTAAAGATAAAAAATTGGATGTTGTTCAGAGAATTGCGAGTGCCAAAAGGAAAAGTTGATCGAAATTTTGAAATTGTTGGAATTTGCGGGAAACATTTATTGGCATTCCGGTCACGATCACGTGACATTTGACCTGAATAATAACAAATGTTGGAAATTTAATATTTTTTAACTTCGTCTGAAAAGGTTATCCGTTATAACTTTATTAAGATTAATATAACACATATTTTGGTACAGACAGGTAAATACATATATCGCTTTAGATGCTTGAAATGTTAATGCAATGCATACTTTCTTAGATATATTTACTAAAAATCAAGAGGGTAGCTCCTCTTCCGCGAGGGAGAGGAAATCCCCGTGTTTTACTATAGGAACCGCTCTGACCGTACGCAGCCAGATGAAATATCAAAATCGTAATATGGGCTGGTAAGGTCAGAGAAGGCTCGGATTAGCATTTTTATGGAAATGGATCTAGTATACTTGTTCAGAATACTTTATACATGTAACAGAAACAATCCTCATGATAAAGGAGTATATTTCTGACGATACTTGTCTGATATAAATATGTGTGCAGCTTGGGAGCACATTCTGCATTTGTACCATACTGTGGTCAATACGAGACGTTCCTCTTTAGTTCACAGATAATATTTTATTTTGCGATATCTCTGATGATAACACTTTGAATGTAACACGCGATAGAACGACAGTTTGTGCGTTTGTTTCACTTTCCACAACTGAAGACATTTCCACAAGTGTTGTCTCCGTTAAGTGGAGCATGTTAGATGAATCTAGTACTGATGGATGGACATTCTCACTGAGAGAATATACCAGTACATCTATGTCCATCTCGATGTTTAAATCAACCTACTCGATGAGACCATACTTTATTACTTAGTAAACAATTCTCGTTGTCCCAAAGGTTAACATAAACAGTTGCATTCGATTTGGTCTACTTCTTTCAGTTAAAACACATTCAACTTGTAACATCTTTAACATCTCTAGTAATTAAAAAAATACGAAGTGTTATAATATACTATATTTCCATGAAGCTCCTAACGTAGAAATTGTTCATAATAAATTTTGCAGAAACATCTTATGTGTCAGAAAATCGACAAATTTAGAAGGTTTATACGGTGAGCTAGGTCGCTACCCTTTAAAAATATACAGAAAACTGAGAATGCTTAAATACTGGGTTAAAGTGCTTACCAAACGCGATTCCTTGATTTATAAAACTTACATCATGATAAAACAAGAATGAGAACACAATAATAATCACAGGTTTAATCGCATGAACTGGGCCTTGCACATTAAGAGAGAATTAGAAAATCTTGGGTTTTCGGATGTTTGGCATAGTCAACTAACGATCGATATCCCTTACGATCAAATTAAACTCAGAATTTTAGATCAGTACAAGCAATCTTGGTTTGGATCTATCAATAATTCTAGCAGACTATTGACATATAGTAGATTTAAATTTAATTTTAACTATGAACAGTATTTAAGTACAATTACTACTCCTAAATTCCGAATTGCTTTAACGAAATTTAGAATATCTGCACATGCACTTGCTATCGAAACAGGTAGACATAATAATATTGAACGCAGTGAAAGGGTTTGCATTTTTTGCAATATGCGAGTTATTGAGAATGAGTACCATTTTCTTCTTGTGTGCCCGTTTTACTCTGAATTAAGAACAAGATTTCTGCCTAGATATTTCTGCAGATGGCCAACACTTAATAAATTAGACTCTCTTATGTTAAAGCAATCTAAAAATAATTTGGAACAATTAAGTAAATATTTATATTATGCCTTTAAAAAACGCATTCAAAATAATTAATGTACATATGCATGTATCACGAAAGTGGGTGAACTTGATATAGTTGAGTGTGAGTGATATACACATCTATGGCTAATGCTATTTAATGAACTTGAATTTATGACGATATGTTGTAATTGCAAATATATAAAAAGAAGTGTTGTGAATATAAAACATACATATTTACTTTCCTCCAGGTAAAACGTATTATATATTGCTGACGGATATAAGTCACCATGAAAGGGAGAGACAGACTTTTGTATTTTCAGATGTATATGTAGGCTATAAACTATTGTATTGTGGTTTAATGCTGAATAAAATTATGTTATGTTATGTTATGTTAATATACTATAATGAGATCAATCATCTGATAAATTATAATCTTTAATATCTTTAATTGGATAAATAACTCCTTGGGGACAAACTATCCTTAAGGCTAAATATAGATTGAATCTCATGCCTTATCGGAATAGCAAATTAAAATACTAGCATTTTAAAAGGCGATCTCTGAGGGGAAAAATGATTAGTGACGGTCGGCCGAGAAGCGCAACATGTATATCTTACGTAAATTATAAACGTGAGAACTATTGTTGTCGCTGTTACCATATAAAAAAGATTTGAAGATATGTATTACAATTTATAAATAAAGATATAGATAAAACTGTCGAAGTAGATACCGGACTGTTTAGGCCTAGAGCGAACGCGCGCCGACAAAACGCATGTAAAAGCGCCGGTAGTGAAATTCAATTTAAAGATAACACCGCAAGGGATTCGAAGGAGGTGACGCATATATTCAGCTGTTGATAAACTTAAAAAAAGAGTATGATAATGGACCTTTGGAAACGGCCGAGCACGACACATACGAAATATTGCAGTCTCGGTTTGATTGAGACTGTTCATGAGCGGTAGTGAAACTATGCTAGCTACCGCTCACGCCCTCTAGCCCCGGGTTGAGCAGAACTCAATATTCATAAGTTTTATAATCTATAATCTAGTTAATTCCGAAATAGAAAGATAAAATTACATATATTATATTACTAACAGTCTATTAAATCATTTTAGATATTTTTATGTTTAGAGTTTGCTATATTAAAAAACAAGAAACTCATTACTCAATGAGTACTGCAAACACACAAAATAGCATTTGTTATGCATAACATAGAACCCACTGTGTTCTGAGAACACATCGAGTGTCTCCTATATAAGATTCACTGTGTTCTGAGAACACATCGAGTGTCTCCTATATAAGACTGACTGTGTTCTGAGAACACACTGAGTTCCATGGTTTGAAGAAAAATGAATATGTTAAGTGTTTGCATTACTTATTGAGTAATGAGTTTCTTGACTTTCTGATATGACAAATTCTAAACAAAACGTAATTCTATAATGATTCAATAGACTGTTTACTGTGGAGTCAATAAAAATACACCTAAAGAAAGCCAGTAAAGGGAGATACGCTTCTGTGATGGGAGTTTACTCTGACCATTTGATATATGTTTGTAAAGAACTATATACTAGTCTTTCTATCACATCTACCGTAACATGTATGTTTTATCCTGGTAGATACGAAAATGGGGATTATAATTACCATACTTAAAGGAGGTAAGAAACATAAGAATGACTCAAACTAAGGTTACTAACGTTTAGGTTTTATACTTTGGTTAAGCTGAAGTATGGCGTCATTTATGTTACGCGAACTAATTTACTTAAGTCGAAAACAAAGCAAATTGTGTGTTACGTTTAATGATGTTAGTAAGCTACGTTTGACTTTTACCGAGATTCTGGTATCGTTTCTGATTGGCTGATACAGACGCATCTGCTATCGAAGATATACAGAACGGCAGAAAGACAATAAACGTTTGTATTTACAATCAAGCGTCGAGGATGATCAAGACTAGGTACGAAATAAAATAATTACTAAACTTTACGCATCTCGGTATAGTTAATACATATCTTTAGTTGCATCGGGTAAGAAGCACATTTCGTGATCTGATAAACAGTGGTGTGATAATAATACGTCTGTGTAATAAACAGTAGTGGGATATAGGATCAAAGGCTACATCCACCGATATGTAGGTCTGTCAGATAAACAGTGGTGTGATACAGGATCAAAGACTGCATCCCCTGATATGTAGGTCTGTCTGATAACAGTGGTGTGATACAGGATCAAAGACTGCATCCACTGATATGTAGGTCTGTCTGATAAACAGTGGTGTGATACAGGATCGAAGACTGCATCCACTGATATGTAGGTCTGTTGATATGTAGGTCTGTCTGATAAACAGTGGTGTGATACAGGATCAAAGACTGCATCCCCTGATATGTAGGTCTGTCTGATAAACAGTGGTGTGATACAGGATCAAAGACTGCATCCACCGATATGTAGGTCTGTTGATATGTAGGTCTGTCTGATAAACAGTGGTGTGATACAGGATCAAAGACTGCATCCCCTGATATGTAGGTATGTCTGATAAACAGTGGTGTGATACAGGATCAAAGACTGCATCCACCGATATGTAGGTCTGTTGATATGTAGGTCTGTCTGATAAACATTGGTGTGATACAGGATCAAAGACTGCATCCCCTGATATGTAGGTCTGTCTGATAAACAGTGGTGTGATACAGGATCAAAGACTGCATCCACCGATATGTAGGTCTGTTGATATGTAGGTCTGTCTGATAAACAGTGGTGTGATACAGGATCAAAGACTGCATCCACCGATATGTAGGTCTGTTGATATGTAGGTCTGTCTGATAAACAGTGGTGTGATACAGGATCAAAGACTGCATCCACCGATATGTAGGTCTGTTGATATGTAGGTCTGTCTGATAAACAGTGGTGTGATACAGGATCAAAGACTGCATCCACCGATATGTAGGTCTGTTGATATGTAGGTCTGTCTGATAAACAGTGGTGTGATACAGGATCAAAGACTGCATCCACCGATATGTAGGTCTGTTGATATGTAGGTCTGTCTGATAAACAGTGGTGTGATACAGGATCAAAGACTGCATCCACCGATATGTAGGTCTGTTGATATGTAGGTCTGTCTGATAAACAGTGGTGTGATACAGGATCAAAGACTGCATCCACCGATATGTAGGTCTGTTGATATGTAGGTATGTCTGATAAACAGTGGTGTGATACAGGATCAAAGACTGCAGCCACTGATATGTAGGTCTGTCTGATAAACAGTGGTGTGATACAGGATCAAAGACTGCATCCACTGATATGTAGGTCTGTCTGATAAACAGTGGTGTGATACAGGATCGAAGACTGCATCCACTGATATGTAGGTCTGTTGATATGTAGGTCTGTCTGATAAACAGTGGTGTGATACAGGATCAAAGACTGCATCCACCGATATGTAGGTCTGTGTGATAAACAGTGGTGTGATACAGGATCAAAGACTGCATCCACTGATATGTAGGTCTGTCTGATAAACAGTGGTGTGATACAGGATCAAAGACTGCATCTACCGATATGTAGGTCTGTCTGATAAACCGTGGTGTAATACAGGATCAAAGACTGCATCCCCTGATATGTAGGTCTGTCAGATAAACAGTGGTGTGATACAGGATCAAAGACTGCATCCCCTGCTATGTAGGGTCTGTCTGATAAACCGTGGTGTAATACAGGATCAAAGACTGCATCCACTGATAGTAGGGTCTGTCTGATAAACAGTGGTGTGATACAGGATCGAAGACTGCATCCACTGATATGTAGGTCTGTCTGATAAACAGTGGTGTGATACAAGATCAAAGACTGCATCCACTGATATGTAGGTCTGTTGATATGTAGGTCTGTCTGATAAACAGTGGTGTGATACAGGATCAAAGACTGCATCCACCGATATGTAAGAATGTCTGATAAACAGTGATGTAATACAGATCGAAGACTGCATCCACTGATATGTAGGTCGCTATCAATCCATTGTGTTACACTCAGCTTTTACTTGGATGCTAAGGGTCTGGAAGAACCTGACTCATTTTAAAGTATTATCGTTCTTGGTCAAAATGTTCGTCTAGTTGTTCTTTGCGCAGCAAAGAATATATTTTTCTTACGTCTCATGTCTTTCGGAATCATGGACATCCTCAACTAGGTTATATTCCAGATATCATGTCGATTCTGCTTAACTATGACCTCACATATGTAATACACATATCAATAGAAAATGAACGTTTTTTCGAGAAAAGAAATGATTTAGAAAAACTCTTTAAACTCGAGAGTAAGTATGTATTACTCAATGAGATTTTTAGAATGACTGAAACACCATTATTTAATTCAAAACGACCCAACCGACTTTTACAGTTTCCTTAACCTCTCCTCCTAGGTGCCTATTGAAGGCTTCTATAAATAAGCGGCATAACCTCCTACTATGTACCGGATACAATAACTTTACAATCTTCACAACAAAGCACGTTTTATCGTAAATTCAAGTTCATGTATTGCGCTTATATGTATCAAAGCAGCGATCTCATATTATGAAATATTGCGGAAACGTTTTTGAAAATTCAGGAATCAGTCGGTTTCGGTCGGTCATAATGTCTGAGAAGTTCTTGACAAACTATGTAGTAGCCATGCACCTACTGCTTTCCACAATATACAATACCATTAAGCATAACCCAATCAAAGAATCAAAGTACTGTGTACTGAATGGCGAAAACATTAGTAAGCAAATAGTGTTGAGCTGTACCTATAGTTAAGATTAAAGAGTTATGAATGTTTATGATTGTTATTGGAGTAGTGATTCTTGTTATATTGTTATAGATCTCTCAAGCCGTGGCGTCCTTATTCACTGAGCAAGAGGGCCGCTGAATCCTCACCTGAAGTTTCATGAGTAAGGGTTGTTGGAAGTGGCAAGTTATTGTTTTGAGATAGTTGGTTAAAATCTTCTTTTTTTAGAAGTCGCCATGAAACTTGCATTTTTGAGCCGAGCAGGAGCCGATGATCGGCTAATGGTAACACATTGTGCAAATGTTGAAATCGTACCTGGCTGGGCAAAAAAACTGTTGTCGCAACGGAAAGCGCCGCCATTGATGAAATTGGTGTTCGGCAATTTCGGATTTTTTTCCTCAAATCATCAGAGGATCAGTCTGTTTCACTTGGACGATTGTCTCTTTTCGTAGTTTGGAGTATTCGTACTAGTTCGGCTAATCCCGTCACAAGTAGTTACGAATGAAGCGATATTCATTAAAAGAATGCTTATCATTAGAAGTTGTTTTTATTATTTGTATTTAGTTGTCAAAATTAAACTAATTCAAAAATTCAAAATTTCAAAATTTCAAAATTCAAAATTTCAAAAATTCAAAAATTCAAAATTTCAAAAAATTTAAATTCAAAAATTAAATTTCAAAAAATTTAAAATTCAATAATTTCATAATTTCAAAAATTTCAAAATTTCAAAATTCAAAAATTTCAAAATTCCAATTTTTCAAAATTTCAAAATTCAAAATTTTAAAATTTAAAAAATTCAAAATTTCAAAAAAAAATTAAATTTCAAAAAATTTAAAAATTCAAAATTTCAAAATTCCAAAAATTTCAAAATTGAAATCATTTCAAAAATTGAAACATTTCAAAAAATTGAAAAATTGAAAAATTCATAATTTTCAAAATTCCAAATTTTCAAATTTTCAATTCAAAAATTCAAAATTCAAAATTTCCAAAAATTTCAAAATTTCAAATTCCATGAATAATTTGATTTAATAATAAAATAATGACCTCAGGTCGATAAATAGAGTTTAATAACCAGTGTTTTTGAGATACGGGAAATATCTCCCGAGGTAGAGAAATGGCCCACGATATAAGAACGAGTGCGGAGCACGCGTTCTTATATTGGGGCTATTTCTCTACCGAGGGTGATATTATCAGTATCTAAAAAACACTGGTTATTAAACTATACTCTGTAAAAAAAAGTTTTGGACCAGGGTATATAAAGTCATATAAAAATAAAACTAGTGGACAAAATTTAGTATCTTTTTTTAGTAACCAAGGTCTACCCTACCCGTTAATTTGGTACCAGAAACATTAAAGATTTGATTTTAAAAAAAATATCGCAAACACACAAAGGGTCTGTAAAAAATGTTGCAAAGTCCATACAAAGTAACAGTTACGGACACATTCGAGTACCAATAAAAAAATTATTGTTTTTTCGCAAAAATTTCATTGTAAACGATAATTATTGTTGATGTTGATCTATTGAGATTTATCAACTGAGATAATAAGGGTTATGGTCGAATGTCATGGTTCAGCAATCATTTGTACGGGTTCGAACACTGCCATGGTCCAAAACTTTCTTTACAGAGTATATATTTTACATAATTTAAAATGAATTTTATTAATATTTCTAATGATAATGCCTTTTTACACCAGAACGCCAAGACACGTTACGTCATCCAATACGACGTTACGTCATAAAAACAAAACAAGTGGAACCGAACTCTTCGTTAATTTCCGTAATCGTTCATTTCCTAGTGGCGGAATCTGACGATGACGTCCGTACAAAACAATCGGAACGTCATTGGCATTCCCGCCACTGACGGCAAAAGCCGAACAATGTTCCGTACTGGGAAATATCTCCCACTGGGCAAACGAGTAGATATAGCTTTCTATTCCCATTATTTCCTATACAAATCACAGACAAATATGTAATATATACACATATTGACCTCACTAAAAGGCAATAATTTTATAATATTGCTGATAACAGGGTTGGCATGGAGGAGTTAGTCCAAATTTAACCACAGTCCTGACATGACCAAACTTTAATACGAGAGGGGAAATGATTAATGTTCAAGGGTGGGCCACAGCTTGTGAGTTTGAAAACTGTGTCCTACCATTTTAGGGTACAACAATCAATGTAACATGAGTTTCAGGGCGGATCCAGGATTTCAGCTTAGGGGGGGGCGTAAGATTTTGGTCAATTTTAGGGTCCGTTTCTAGCCTCATAAAACGGTTGCGGTAGTGCAGTGATAGGGTAAAAAAGTCCGTTTTCAAAGAAAAGGAGTTAACAATGTGTAAATAAACCACTCATTAGCCATTATGCGTCGAGCGAGCGAAGCGAGCGAAAAAAATTGTTTTACTGAGGGCGTGCATCGAAATTTGTTTGATATTTTATCTACAGTAACATGGACATACATGTATGAATAAAAAAAGTACGTTTTCAAATAAATGGATTTAACAATGTGTTAATTAAACCACTCATTAGCCATTATGCGTCCGAGCGAGCGAAAACAAAAAGTATACTATGGGCGTGCATCGAAATTGTTTGATATTTTATCTACAGTAACATGGACATACATGTATGAATAAAAAAAAAGTCCGTTTTCAAATAAAAGGATTTAACAATGTGTTAATTAAACCACTCATTAGCCATTATGCGTCGAGCGTGTGAAAAAAAAAAATACTGAGGGCGTGCATCGAAATTGTTTGATATTTTATCTACAGTAACATGGACATACATGTATGAATAAAAAAAAGTCCGTTTTCAAAAGAAAAGGAGTTAAAAATGTGTAAATTAAACCACTCATTAGCCATTATGCGTCGAGCGAGCGAAGCGAGCGAAAAAAAGAAAGGGTTTACTGAGGGCGTGCATCGAAATTGTTTGATATTTTATCTACAGTAACATGGACATACATGTATGAATAAAAAAAAGTCCGTTTTCAAATAAAAGGATTTAACAATGTGTTAATTAAACCACTCATTAGCCTTTATGCAGTCGAGCGAGTGAAAACAAAAATATACTGAGGGCGTGCATCGAAATTGTTTGATATTTTATCTACAATAACAAGGACATACATGTATGAATAAAAAAAGTCCGTTTTCAAAGAAAAGGAGTTAACAATGTGTAAATTAAACCACTCATTACCATTATGCGTCGAGCGAGCGAAGCGGAGCGAAAAAAAAAAAGTTTACTGAGGGCGTGCATCGAAAATTGTTTGATATTTTATCTACAGTAACATGGGACATACATGTATGAATAAAAAAAATCCGTTTTCAAATAAAAGGATTTAACAATGTATGTTAATTAAACCACTCATTAGCCATTATGCGTCGAGCGAGTGAAAAAAAATATATACTGAGGGCGTGCATCGAAATTGTTTGATATTTTATCTACAGTAACATGGACATACATGTATGAATAAAAAAAGTCCGTTTTCAAAGAAAGAGTTTGACAGTTAACCCTCGCCCATGTGACCCCATTACAAACCACTCCTTAGCCATTATGCGGCGAGCTGCGCAGACGGAGCGAGGAAAAAAAATGATATACATAGAGGGCGTGCATCGAAAATGTTTGATATTTTATCTACATCAACATGGACATACATTGTATGAATAATAAAAAGTCGTTTTCAAATAAATGGATTTAACAATGTGTTTATTAAATAAACCACTCATTAGCATTATGCGTCTAGAGCGAGCGAAGCGAGCGAAAACAAAAAGTATACTATGGGCGTGCATCGAAATTGTTGATATTTTATCTACAGTAACATGGACATCCATGTATGAAAAAAAAAAGCCGTTTTCAAATAAAAGGATTTAACAATGTGTTAATTAAACCACTCATTAGTCATTATGGCTTAGATCGAGCGAAGCGAGCGAGAATTGTTTTTATGCTGAGGGCGTGCATCGATATTGTTTGATATTTTACCTACTGTAAACATGGTACCATACATGTATGAATAAAAAAAAGATCCGTTTTCAAATAAAAGGATTTAACAATGTGTTAATTAAACCACTCATTAGCCATTATGCGTCCGAGCGAGTGAAAAAAAAAATTATACTGGAGGGCGTGCATCGACTTGTTTTATATTTAATCTACAGAACATGGACATACATGTATAGAATAAAAAAAGTCCCGTTTTCAAATAAAAGATTAACAATGTGTTAATTAACACTCAATTAGTCATTGTGAGTAGGGCGAGCGAAGGCGAGCGTAGAAAAAATTTATACTGAGGGCGTGCATCGAAATTGTTTGATATTTTATCTACAGTAACATGGGACATACATGTATGATCCGGAATTTTTAGGGGGGCGCGCGCCGGGTGCGCACCCCCTGATCGCTAGTGAGTTTGGTGGTGAGCAATATCACATATTCTTTTTCAACCAATGAAGGAGAATTGCCATGTACAACCATTGACTTACTTTTGACAATAAACAGTTTCAAGTTCTAATGACGCTGATAGTAGTAAAAGTAAAAAGGCGAATATCACCCAGCCGAAAACACGCATGGCAACAAGAGCAAACATAATTTCAGAAAATTATATTAGTACACCAATATACTGAACCAAATAAGGACTCACATTCCCAACTCTAATATAACCAATGACATCCAATCTTTATGTAGGAAACTAGAATCAAAACCTCTTGTAAACGAAACCCAGTCAGAATCAAAGAAAAAGGGAAATGAGAAAATAACCGGGATAAAAATGGTATTTATCAAAACATTATCAAATAAATGACATACCAGAAGCTGCACATTACAGAAAGATGAAAAATTCAACCTTGCTAGGGTGCTATACTTGCCTTTGAATAGAACAGATGTCGTACGTTTTTTTCTAAATTGCAGAATTTGTCTCAGAAAGCAAGAACTGTATTGAAAATGTTCAATGTACACTGTTTGTAGTAGCTGGCAAAAAGATATGTCTGATACAAAATTAATCTCTCTGGAAAACAATATAAACCAGAAAGGTGCCTCTTGAGTTGAAAGAGTAAAACTAAGATAATTTTCAAAATTTGGTTTTAAAAAAAATCACACGGTAAATACCTAACTTTAACAATAAACTTGGTTAGAACATCTATGATAATGACGAAGCGGTCTCCGTGGATCAATGGTTAACGACGTTGCATTCCTAACCTTCACCTCTCATCGCTGCGGTTCGAATTACACTGGGAGCTCGATTGGTAAGTGAGGAAGTGTCGATTCTTACGGATGACGAGGAGGTTTTACAGTATGATTCTACCCAGGATAAAGTGGGTGGATGCCTCCAACACAAAAAAAATCGACCGTCATACTAGTATATACCTTACATGTGTTGAAAATGACGTAAAACACCATACAAAACAAACAAACTATGATCAAGATCGAGTTTGAGTTTACCACCTACCCCTATTTAAAGTGTGTCAAATTGCCTAGGCCATTGCTTGGTCAGCTGACTTTGATGATCGAAATTAGGTATAGTCATAATTTACTCCATATGTTGATTGACAAGAACATAAGATAGGTTAGTATTTTACACAACAATATAGAATAATTATAATGAGTAACATATTTGGTTACAAGTTAATTTTACATGCGATCCGATATATCATCGTGGTTGTTAATTTAAAGGGAGTACATCGGCTTTTCATGGGGGTCTAGGTGTCTAGACATAAAAATTGACAAAATAGATTCATATTTTCTGTTTTACATGGCCACTAACATAATGAATGAGCCTAAAAATTATCCCTTATTTGCAAGAAATTCCATTCTGCACAGTATTACATTGCTATCCTAGGTGACGCACCAGGGTTATTTTCAGCATATTACGTCTGTTTCCGTCCTGT
>JAWPHD010025850.1:0-15038 GCA_037043455.1 Cyrtodaria siliqua
CTTTTTTGAGGATACACACATATTCAAACAGGTCTCCAAGCGGTGGTATTAATCACCTTCAGTGACACCTCTAGTTATGTTTTCAAAACATCTGTCACTATCATCTTGCTTCCCTCTGGTAGTATGTCGTTTTCACAGACAAAGTCAAAGTGATAATATTGTTTGCAACAAGTACATGTATATCTACATGTATTTGCATTGTCTTGCTCAAAATTCGCTCACCTCATTATTTGTCAAACACATTAACAGTACAGTGTACCGTAATAACCTGGGGACGAAAATAGAAATTTAGATAGGACAGTACCCGGATTCGGCTGTAACACTGTATATGATTGTAAATAAAATTATTTATTAGAACAAATTGGCCCAAATTATACAATAGATCTAGCAATATGTAATATTTATAGCATACTTTTTTGAGAATATGCGATTTATATTGCCTTCTCGAGGGCTGCAGGCCTGAGAGTGCAGTATAAATCGCATACGAGAAAAATATGTTATAAATGTTTTGTACCTTAGCCATTGCCAGTAAATGACATTTTGATTGTGTATAAACTTACAACTATGCGCGTGTAAAATGGAGTAGGGCCAATCGGGTATAACTGCCGAATCTGGCATTAATAGCATGGCTGAAATATACCGGCATTTATAGCATGGTTTAGGTTCAGATCTTCAGGTATATGAAAAATATATCACAAGCAAGAACAAAGGAAAACCATTAGAGCTATGGTACAAGACCCTCATATGATTTAACAACAAAAATAAACCGAGTCGTCATGTTTTCAGTTAAACATATTCATAAATAAAAATTCAACCAAACTTAATTATGCGGTTTATTTAATGAATGAATATGAAACAGAAACACATTATGAGGCTTGTCTCTTGTATTTATATTGGCACCAATTTCTCTTCGAGATCGCCTCCAGTTCGTTTAATGGAACCTGTAAATATAAGAACTTAAATCTACCTTTGTGATACTAAGTAAATATAGCATGACATTAATTCCCTGTGCATCAGAATGGTTGGTGGCAGCCCGTATGAAGACCATGATATGGCGGGACAGCAGCGTGTCCGTGGTTCGAGGGACACACTGGATATTCGCTTCTTTCCAATTGAGAACAGTCCCAGGAAGGTAAGTGTTAACTGGGCTGATAATTAAAGGGACTGGTCTTGGACAGAAGTGTTCCAAACACTTGCCGTCGACTCATTCGGAACACTTCCGTCATGTAAGTTCGCTTTACGTTCACTTTAGCCGCCATGTTTTAGGACATAGAATGTTATTTCGCTCCGTGATTTATCGTGTTTTATGGTTGAAAACATTACAAACAACATGGTTAGTTGCTGCAAAACGTAATTGTAAGTATCCTTTTCACGATTTACGTGGGTTGTTCATGTTTTAGCAGGTTTTTAATTGCTTTTTTTAGTGTTTTGTTCTCAAACCGGGAAGCGTGAAATTGCAATGAAAAAAAAGATGGCCGACGTTCGTGCAGTTTTTGGTTTGTTTGTTTTGTACGGCTACGCCTTTCACCCTTTTAATATATTTGTCGATCTCTGTTTATCATGCAAAATATATGCACTTTGTATTTGGGGTAGTTATTAATTTGGTTATGACTTTGATTTCAACAAAATTAATTTTTTTAACTTGGACATTTCGAACGTGTATTTTTTCTCGTGAATTAGCATGTATAATTTATGGAAGGTTAAACTTTTTTTTCCTCAATTAAACCGTTCCTGTTGACGATTGCAAGTAATAACATACATATTGAAATTGTGTTTATGGTAGTTTTTAAGTGGGTTATGACTTTGATTTTATTAAAAAAAACAACGTTAACTTCGCCATTTTGTAAAAAAAGAAAAATCTCTATGATCAGCATGTATATTTTATGGAAGAATAAAGTTGCTTTTTTTTACTTACACAGTACCTGTTGATGGTTGCAAATAATAACAGACATATTGAAATGGTGTTTAGGGTAGTTTTTAAATGGTTTATGACTTTGATTTTAACAAAAAAACATTTTTTAACTTGGCCATTTTTAAAAATATATTTTTTCTTGGATCAGCGTGTATATTTTATGGAAGGGTAAAAAAAATATCTCTTTTATGGAAGGGTAAACATGTTTTTCTCACTTATACAGTACAGTACCTGTTGATGATTGCAAGTAATAACATACATATTGAAATTGTATTTAGGTAGGTTTTAAGCACGATCATCGGTCATCTTTTTTCATCGCAATTTCACACTTCTTGGTTTGAGAACAAAACACTAAAAAAAAAACTATCAGCTAAAAATACGAAAAACCCACGCAAACCGTGAAAAGGGTACATACAATTACGTTTTGCAGCAACTAACTTGGAAATGAGAGCATTTTACAATCATTGCATTTCGGTTTTGTCAACAATTTTAACTGATTAAAATACTAAATCAGCCGACCTTAAAACCGAGAAGAAAACAAACAAACAATAGTGTGTTGTTCGAATTATCATTACCACGTTTGCCGGTGTTATTATTTTCTTATTGATACATGCGTGCTTGTTAATTACTCAATCGATTGTTATGCCAATAGAATACATTAATCACACCATTCTTAATTATTCACACAATGCAGTCGAGGTTTTTCCAGTTGTTCTATAGAAAAGTTAAAAAGATAATTTAATTTAATGAACCGCTAGATAATTGCGGCAGCGCTTTTATTTTGTTTTTCCTCGTTCATTTAACCTTTGAAGAGTTGTTCGAAATAACATCAATCAATAGAAAGGTTATTTATTTGGCTTTCTAACCATGCATCTTATGTAAATATTCATTAAACAATACATGTATATGTTTGATGACCAAAACAATAAACACACTGTGGTGTGCGTAAGCGCTTCAAAAAAATGAGTTCTATTTCCTTCCCAACTGGAGCTTTTACCGATTTATTTAAGCGTTATTTGGAATAAAATTAAACCATTAGAAAGGTTATTTATTTGGCTTTCTAAGCATGTATCTTATTTAAATATTTATTAAACAATAAATGTTTGATGACCAAACAATAAACACATGGTGATGTGCGAAAGCGCTTTAAGAAAAGAAAAAAATGCGATACATTTCCGTTCCAACTCAAGATTTTGTCTATTTATTTAACCGTTATTTGGAATAAAATTACACCATTAGAAAGGTTATTTATTTGGCTATCTGGCAATGCAAAATATGTAAAAAAAATCAGTAACACAAGGATATATAATGTCTGTTTGCAATATAGATGGGTTTATCGTACATCGAGGCCTCTCGCATACCGCCACGATAAGCGCAGCAAAAATCGATAAATGTAGCGTATAATCGATAAACTTACCTGAACGGCAAGTGTTTTCAGTTGAATACAGTGTTTGTACTGTCGTGTCATATCCCCGTCATATAAAGCCCTGGTGTTAATAACTGTGTTTCGTAATTATTATTGTATTACATCACCCACAGCATGAATATTATATTACACATAAAGTGGATATTATGTTACACACAAAGTGAATATTACATAATACACATACAGTGAATGTTACAATACACAAAGTGAATATTGCATAATACACAGATATATAACATTACACGCAGAATGAATATTACATTACACATAGAGTGAATATTACATTACACACACAGTCATACATGTGATACTTTCAGGACCTCAATCTGGGAGTTTAGAGATTTTTTTAAGAGAGATTCATGCAAAAATCTGGGAGGTTTTTTCGCGGGCTATTTTTAGCGCGCACGCAGTATTTTATACCCAAATTCCATAAACGAATACCTAAAAATACACTTTTAAACAAGTTTCTTCATTGATGTCAGGAGAGATAACAAGAATGAATAAAAACAGTTTTTAAACAATATGTTATTTAATAACCAATGATAAACATGTTCACTGTTCATTTCGCTGTTATTTGGTTATGCTCAATAATCTGCTTTAATACTTACTGACAGTGTCCATTTAAAGTTTGTTGTTATATTTCCGTACTTACAAAACATAAATATTGAGAAAGGAAGATTTAAAAAAAAAAAAAAAAAGATTTAAAAAAAATAAATAAAAAAAAAAAATTTTTTTTTGCCCCACCCACTCCGACAAATATTGGCCGCGATTTTTCAAAAACGGCCGTGCAAAATTGGCTGCCTAATAACTTCCTCTCTGAAAAATAATCGATAGTATGAATCAAAATGAGTACGATGTACAATAGTACGAATCTAACAGAGTACGAAGTACGAAATTTCGTAGGAGTTGTCGTTCTTGAATTTATTCTATTTTTAGAAGCAACAACACCTTGACAAATCTGCTTATCGGCGAGTATTGATTCGAGAGAAAAATGTGTTTTTTAACTTGAAAAACACCCCTTGGTATGTTTTAATGGAACATCCCTTATTGTTTTAATTAAATCATACATACTCATCAAATTCATGTTGACAAAGTCTACTTCGTTTTCGCTATCCGATAATTACTGCATCACCTTTAACAAACATTCATTTTCCACTTGTAAATAAATGACGCCTGCAATTTGTTTCAAGTCGTATCTAACCTGTTTAATTACAGACATCATTAAAGACTTCATAAGTGTGCTGCTAATCCTTTGGTAAGATCAATTAAGCCAATAAACTGTTTGCAAATAACAGTTTCACCCACTTTCCCCCAGGCTATTGATCCAGGTCAAATCCAGGTATGTCACGTGACGGTCTCGCGATCAAGTTGGCATTACCAAACAAAGGAATTAGACCGATGATTTTTGAAAAATCGATTTTAGCAATTTTACGGGAGTTTTTCACACAATTCCGTGGGGCCGGAAGGAGGGTTAGAATTCCGTGAGATTTCATCTCACGCCGTGAGGTATCACATGTATGCACAGTGACTATTACATTATACAGTGAATATTACATTACACACACAGTGGTATTACATTACACACATAGTGGTATTACATTACACACAAAGTGAATATTACATGACCACAAAGTGAATATTACATTACACACATAGTGAATATTACATTACACACATAGTGAATATTACACAGTGAATATTACATTACACACACAGAGTGAATATAACATGACCACAAAGTGAATATTACATTACACACATAGTGAATATTACATTACACACGAAGTGAATATTGCATTACATACAAAGTGAATATTACATGACCACAAAGTGAATATTACATTACACAGATAATATTACATTATGCACATAGTGAATATTACACAGTGATTATTACATCACACACACACACACACACACACACACACACACACACACACTGTGAATATAATGACCACAAAGTGAATATGACATTACACACATAGTGAATATTACATTACACACATAGCGAATATTGCAACTAAAAGTGAATATTACATCACACATAAAGAGAGAATATACACCACTCACAAATTGAAAATTACACTACACACAAAGTGAATATTACATCACCTACAATGTGGTTTTGCTTTTCTTTAACTTCGGACTTATTTCATTGAACTTGTATAGTGATTGTGATATCACATACATATTTATTGTGACCTGACATTTTACTCGGGGCATTATTTTCAGGAAACTCGTGTGGTGGTTGTCGTATATCTGTTTGTATGTTTCCTGGTGGTGTATTTTCAGGGAACTCGTGTGGTGGTTGTCGTATCTGTGTGTAAGTTTGCAGGTGGTGTATTCACAGACCGCCCAGATAGTAGTTTCGTCAACACAAGTGGAAATCTTGCTGAATTCTCATTTGACCAATGGAAAGAAGCAGTGCTTAACCCACTTCGAGGTCAGAGTTTGTGTTTTATATTTTAACACAGAAACGTATAATTATGTTTATCAAAATAGTTATTTTCAATCAGATTTTCCAATGTAAATCAAGTGGCTATTAGATTGACAGCGTGCGGTGGGCGTCAACTTTTGCTTAAGAAGTTTGTCGGAGTTCTCCAAAACATCAGCTTGAACACTATCCAGCAAATTGATATTATCTCTCCACAGTTGAAACATATGATCATTCGCTATCCAATTATACAAATGTTCCATGACCTTGACTTTACATTCAAGGTCACGATTGAAAAGCTCAACTTTTGTCCGAGTTTCTCCAACGTGTCATTACTTAAACACTATCCAACAGATCGATTTGATATTTTCACAGTTCTACATGTTTCAATAGTTCATGGGAGAAAGTGTGTGCAATAGAAATGTAAATGTTATTTATTATGCATAACAGAATGAATTGTGTACTTGAATAGATGTGCCCGAGTTACACAGCCGGTTCCTGAAGGTATCACTGATGGTTCCCCGAGCTCCACTTGTTTTTACCCTACCTGGCACTATAGAAACCATCAAACAGAAGGTCTTACTAGGTAAGCGTTAACCACTGTCTATCAAGTCCTGCAACAGTGTTCATTTCTGGCTGGAAACAGTTCTCAGTTGTACCTTTTCAAGGTTGCCTAAAAGTATTTAGATGGCACTTGGTTAGTGTCACAAATTCAGTCTGTATTTGACGCGCCTTAGAAATACGAAAAATGGGAGGCTTTTCCGAGCATTTCAAATGTTTTGCTGTGGGTCTGAATCCGGGGTTCACTAGTTGAGTCTCACCTCTTCTGTGTGTAACCTTAGACAAGACACTTCCCTTTTCCACGGCCGTCAGATGGGGACTAAACAGGCCATCTTATGTATCGGAGTATATCTTCCGAACACTTACTACAAATCTCGACAATAGTACCAGTAGACGCAGAGCTTCTGGATTCCTATTTATCTTCCCCTGTCTAATGGCCATCCTGAAATAATCTCTGATGTGTTGATGACCTCTTAAATTCATCATGTCACGCGGTTCACTTCTTAAGTTACCAGTGTTTGACTAAGAATAGTTTCATTTTTCCAAAAGGCTAGACTAGAAAAGAGCAATTGTCATATAATAAAACAAGTGTTGGCTTTATGGCATATCTACTTTATTCTTTGCCGCATCGGTGAATATTACCTTGTTCATGGAACTAATCTCGTCAAAGGTTAATAATTATAATATATAACCATTAGCTTATCCTGAAAATGAAAATGTTTAACGTTTGATTTCCTTTTTTATTTATTAACAGCAAAACCAAATGAAGTACAACCCAGGCATTATATTGAGAGTTACATTTGTCTGCCCTTCAGAGAAGCTGTGCACAATGTAATAAACTGTTTCAAGGGAGATAATTCAGTCTGTCTCGGAATGGAGTGCTGGGGATTGAAAATTCTCATGGAGACGTCTGATGACGTCCTCTGTGATGTTGCCATAGTAACAGAGAATGAAGGGATACATGTACTGACTTTCACAAATACTTGTTTACCTCATGTCCAGCAGCATTCACAAATTGCTGCAAATATGCTCAAAAGCAAGCTTGTTCAATATGGCGGATGTACTGAAAAATTCAGTGTCGTCTGCCACGTTGTTGATGTGTCGCAGATAAATTGTGCAGACGTTATGAAAAGGGAAATTGCAGAAAGGGACATCTATCCATCGCACTTTTGCTCCTCATCAAGAAAATTTAACAAAATTTTAAACTCCTTCGCAATTTGTATGGCAGCCTATAGGGCAAGATCTCAAAATATGGACTCACTTAACCAAAATGGCAGCTACAGTTTTTTGCTGACTCATGATCAGTTTGAGTTGCTATGGAGACAGCAGTTTACTCAGGAATTATGGGTACATGGCCCAGCCGGCGCAGGGAAGACGGTGGCAGCCATACAAGTAGTTCAGGAATTGAGAAGACGCGGTTGTCAGCATGATAACATACTATATCTTGCAGAGAATGATAAACTGTGTGATTTGATCAGGTATGTCAGATTCCAGAAATGCAGTATGTGTTATTTCTGCTCAAAACAAACTTGAGGAGTTTATAAATGAGCTTGTAAGTGTTTTCGGTCATTTGACAATAGCCATGCATGAAAACAAAATCACTCCGGAACTCTGGCAAATATTAATGTTATTTTTCATTCATATTAATATCCATGTGCATCATTTTCCAAAAATAAAGTCTTTTGAGCTTTTGTTTATTTCTGATAGATAAAAAATGGCTCTCAGTTAATGTTTACGTTAACATCGGTCATATGTTTATGTTAACACCGGTCATTCTTGTTTGCCGGAGTTCCACAACGGAACCCTTTGAAAATCCTCTGGCACAATCTGTGACTTATCTGGGAACAAGGAGTAATTTATTTACCAATCCGATGCATTTGTTTCAATTTGAAGCGAAAATATTAATAGATAAAATATCGATCGATAATGTTTAATGCAATTAATCATTTAAAACATGATGGATTAACCATGACTTACAATCTGCTCTAAAATATCTTCTGGAATGCCTGCACTTGTTTATCACTGGTTTTAATCAAGGATACGATTGGGGATGTTTGTAAATCTGAAATGCGAGAACAAACTGATAGACTAGCCCATAATTTATATTAAATAACCTTTGTTTTTCAGATCCCATAACCTTTGTTTGGTGACGTCACGTAGGGCACTGATGATAGACGTTGAAAACCAAGACCTCATGGACAACAAGTATGGTGCCGTCTGCAATGTCATCATTGATGAAGTTCAAAACTTCAAGGACAGAGATGGGGATTGGTACTCATTGGCTGAAAAATTAGCCAATCAAAATCCAGCAAATAGTTCAAATCATTTAAACCGGTGCTGCAACTATTTTTGGCTTTTCATGGACTACTCTCAAAAAGTTCACAAATTTAAAGCAGGGCTGCCAGCAGTGATCGGAAAAAATAATTTCATGCTGAGTGAAATAAGTCGAAGTACGAAGGAGATATTTGATTTCACGTCACGCCTGATGATGGCATCTGAGAACGTGGAAGGACTGTGTAGCCCGTTTCTGCCCCAGGTACAAAGTAGACCAGTACTGGCTCACAACTTTTCATCTGGTAAAGGTATGTGTTTATGCTAAATAGTATTATAGGGGTGAACAGTTCTTACACTCTGTTGTTTTTGGATATTTTTTCCATTTTTAGCTCGACTGATCAGAGATCAGCAGAGCTTATGCCGTGGTGCGGCGTCCGTCTGTCCGTCCGTCCGTCTGTCCGTAAACTTTTATTTGTAGCGACTACTCCTCTGAAACTACTGGATGGATATTCATGAAACTTTACAGAAATGTTGCCCATGAAGTCTGGTTGATCCTAGCAAAAATTCATGTTGATGCAAAATCCAAGATGGCCGCCACAGCTAAAAATAGATTTTTTAAAAAATAAGTTTGTAGCGACTACTTCTTGAAAACTATAAGTGATATTGATATGGGACTTTTTCTAAAATGATCAGCAAGACATGATGTTGGTCCTTGTCAAAAATCGTTTTGATTCGACTTTAAACATGGCTGCCAGTGGCCATCTTTGTTTACATAGAGTTATATAGTAAAAACTTGTAGCGACTACTCCTCTGAAACTACTTGACGGATGTCCATGAAACTTCACAGGAATGTTACTCTTGATGTCTAGTTGATCCTAGAAAAAATTCAGGCTGGCCGGAAATTCAGGATGGCCGCCACGGCTAAAAATAGATTTAGAATAAATAAATTTGTAGTGACTACTTCTTGAAAACTATAAGTGGTATTGATATGGGACGTTTTCTAAAATGATCAGCATGACATGATGGTGATCCTTATCGAAATTTATTGCGATGCGACTTTAAACATGGCCGCTAGCGGCCATCTTTGTTTACATAGATTTATATAGTAAAATCTTGTAGCGACTACTCCTCTGAAACTACTGGATGGATATTCATGAAACTTTGCAGAAATGTTGCCCATAAAGTCTAGTTGATCCTAGCAAAATTCATGTGGATGCAAAATCCAAGATGGCCGCTAAAGCTAAAAATAGATTTTTAAAATAAAACTTTGTAGCGACTACTTCTTGAAAACTATAAGTGATATTGATATGGGACTTTTTCTAAAATGATCAGCATGACATGATATTGGTCCTTGTCAAAAATCGTTTTGATTCGACGTTAAACATGGCTGCCAGTGGCCATCTTTGTTTACATAGAGTTATATAATGAAAACTTGTAGCGACTACTCCTCTGAAACTACTTGACGGATTTTCATGAAACTTCACACGAATGTTGCTCTTGATGTCTAATTGATCCAAGCAAAACTTCAGATCGGCCGGAAATTCTTTATGGCCGCCACGGCTAAAAAAAGATTTTCAAAAAACAAGTTTGTAGCGACTACTTCTTGAAAACTATAAGTGATATTGATATGGGACTTTTTCTAAAATGATCAGCATGACATGATGTTGATCCTAGTCGAACATAATTTTGATTCGACGTTAAACATGGCTGCCAGTGGCCATCTTTGTTTACATAGAGTTATATAGTAAAAACTTGTAGCGACTACTCCTCTGAAACTACATGACGGATGTTCATGAAACTTCACAGGAATGTTACTCTTGCTGTCTAGTTGATCCTAGAAAAATTCAGGCTGGCCGGAAATTCAAGATGGCCACCATGGCTAAAAATAGATTTAAAATAAATAAATTTGTAGCGACTACTTATTGAAAACTGTAAGTGATATTGATATGGGACGTTTTCTAAAATGATCAGCATGACATGATGTTGATCCTTGTCGAAATTTATTTCGATGCGACTTTAAACATGGCCGCTAGCGGCCATCTTTGTTTACATAGATATATATAGTAAAAACTTGTAGCGACTACTCCTCTGAAATTACTTGACAAATTTTTATGAAACTTCACAGGAATGTTGCTCTTGATGTCTAATTGGTCCCAGAATTTTTTGAGGTCAGTTGGAAATTCAAGATGGCCCCCATGGCTAAAAACAGATTTTTAAAAAAAGTTTGTAGCGACTACTTCTTGAAAACTGTAAGTGATATTGATATGGGACTTTTTCATAAAATGATCAGTATGACATGATGTTGATCCTTGTCGAAAATTATTTTGATTCGACATTAAACATGGGCGCCAGTGGCCATCTTTGTTTACATAGAGTTTGTATAGTAAAAATTTGTAGCGACTACTCCTCTGAAACTACATGGCGGATTTTCATGAAACTTCACAGGAATGTTGCTCTTGATGTCTAATTGATCCTAGCAAAATTTCAGGTCGGCCGGAAATTCAAGATGGCCACCACGGCTAAACATAGATTTTTAAAAACAAGTTTGTAGCGACTACTTCTTGAAAACTGTAAACGATATTGATATGGGACTTTTTCTGAAATGATCAGCATGACAAGATGTTGATCCTTGTCGAAAATTATTTTGATTCGACATTAAACATGGCTGCCAGTGGCCATCTTTGTTTACCTAGAGTTATATAGTAAAAACTTCAACTTGTAGTGACTACTCCTCTGAAACTACTTGACAGACTTTTATGAAACTTCACAGGAATGCTGATCTAGCTATCTAAATCTATCAGTAGAGCTTCAAGGTTATTGACCTCTTGTTTAAAATGGAAAAAAAAAAAAAGTTCAACATTTCATTTAGTGAAGCTTAAATTTTCTGTATCCAAAATTCATTTTTAAGTGGTATAAAAGTTTCATGAAAATAATCCCAGTAATAATGATTCTGATTTGACCAAAAGGGAGGAAAAATGGCAAAAAGTAGTTTCAATGTTTATAAAACACCTTTTTCACCGATAGTTTACCCAAATCCAGTCATAAAGGTGATACTAAATGGTACAATTTGGAATTTTATATCAAATATATTTCCAGTTTTTATGGGGATTTTTTAAAAAAAAAACAGTTTCAGTTGGAATCGGTTAGAATTACGCAAAAGAAACATTAACACAGGTCAATTCCCTTTGACCCTGTTTCCAATTCAAGGGTAACACAGTTTGTGGTGATTCTTCTTTTACTCAGAACAGAAATAGTACTACCGTACACTATACACACTTACTATGCAGGTGTTGACATCTTGTCGTGTAAAGAAGCAGAAATCAAAGCTCTACTAAGCAAAGTGATGGCAAGTCTGCTGCACAATGGCGTCCATCAGAACGACATTGCCATCCTGGTGGGACGCAGGACGGATCTAGGAAAGCTGGAGAAGACAGTGAAGGATATCCACCTGTCAGATCCGTATATGGACACGGGTAACGATGCTAACATGCGGGTAGAGGTGAAGGATTTGGAACTTAAAGCATCCAGGTATGTGTTTTATGGAATTTTTTCGATAAAATTTACCATATTTCCCCTAAAAGTAGCGCCTGGGGCTATGCAAAATGCCAAGGCGTGCTCTTATAAAATGTTTTTTGAATTTTGAGGGGGAGGTGGGTGAGTAGTGGTGGGATTTTTGGATACAAAATATCGAAAATGTATTGACTTTTGAAAATCTTTTTCCTTTTTTGCGGGGGGTAGGAGTGGGGGCGCTTCTATTAAGGGAGGTGGTCTTTTTAGGGGAAATATGTTATGTCAGTATTCATTATTTGAGCGCAAAGGAAAACCAACATGTATATATACTTGTGATAGATCCTCATTAATAACATCCGTAACCGGGGTACATTAGTGGTAAAAAATGTTTAATTTGATAGCAAATTATTGCTTCTCTAAATAAATACATCTACATGCCAGCAGTATGTTCATACATAAAGAAGGTCAATAATGATGACCTTGACCTACTCGTCGCAATCAATTTCTTGCACAGTAGCAGTCATTACAGCTTGCAAACTTTATGCATAAAATTCATGTTTTACATATGTATTCAACATAAGTATTTCATATGAAAGTAAAACATGCGTAATACATATGAAAAATACATTTTACTAAATAATATTAGAACTTAAAACATGTTAAACTGGTTGTTTAAACATTTTCTGCAATGTTATAAAAAACTTATATAAAAGAATATATATTTTATGTATCATACTTTCATATGAAATACATATGTATGCATTTCATATGTGCCATAATGTGTATTATTTTAACATAAACAATATGTGTGGTACATGTGTGCCACATATGTATCATTTACTATGTGGCACATATGTAAATAACATGTTAAAGTACCAATGAAAGTAAGATGCAAATAATAAGAAAATAACACATATGTGGCACACGTCAGAACATCATTCCTTTGTAAATCTACATGCTGGCAACATGTTCCTACTAAAAGAAAGTCAGTGAGCATGACATTGACCTACTTACACACTTTATTGAATTTTGTATGTGACTTTGACAGTGCGAAAGCCACAATGGACACATTTTTTTCATGCAATCCATTTTTTCACTTTAATACATTTAACAGGTCAGTTGAAGAACATTTGAAGAATTGTGGCTCTGTCGCCACTATGCCAGGATATGCCAAACCGTCTGCTACCCAGAAATCAGCATCTGATGCGGATAGCACACCAGTTGACACTTCTGATGATGAGGACGATAATGATGACGATGGCAGTGGTGGTGGTGATGGTGGTCCGTTAGAGATCAGTAACCCATTTGAGGCTCTGTCAAGCAGCAGTTCTGGGGAGTGCATGGCTGATGAAAATTATGAGCTGGAAAACAGTATGGATGCTGCAGGCGATGCCATTGGATCTAAAAATGTCAAGTTCTACACTCAGGATTCTGTCCAGTCCGAGTGTGAACCAAGAGGTTTGCGTACAAACAATTATCAAACAAGTGTTGATAGCGACACAAACACGTTTTCCATGGAGACGGGAGGAGTTGCCGTGGATACCGTGAGGAGATTCAGTGGGCTGGACAAAGCTGCAATTATAGGTATAAACCCGAGTGTAAACGAGGACCACGCAGATTTTAACAAGTTTATCCTTAGTCTGGCTACCAGGGCTAGAGACAATCTCGTTATCATTACAACTTCTGACAACGTGAAGGAAAAGTTGGAGCAGTTTGTGTGTCCTTCTTAAAGACATGTCTTCCATTAGATTGGAAATAAGATTTTGTCCTGCCTCATTAGAGAGAGAAAATCCAGGCAAAGGTGGAACATATCCAGCTGTGATTTTTATGCCTCTGAAAGGTGGAATATATAGTAACTCCTCTATCCGTTGTCCATCAGGACGTCCCTTTGTTTGTCCATCCGAAACAATCATGTCTCAGCCATAACTTCGAAAGTACTGAAGGGAATTTCATGAAGAAGGTGTTTTAGCATAAGAGTCAGGAGCTTGTCTCAAAGGTCAAGGTCACACTTGGAGGTCATTGAATGTCAAATGATCTTTGGGGGCATTTATTACTTACTGGTGATATGTCCTGTTTTATTACGCTTCACTAGGAAAAAACAACACACCTTTCATCTTGTGAAAGATTCCTGATCATTGAACCCATCCTTTGTATAATCTGTTAATGTATAGGGAGAAAACAAGATTCTTAATCATTTAGGAGTCAACGTTCATAATTACATTGACCCAAAGAAGTAAATGGGTTTCAGCACTTGAATATATTAAAATCTGTTCTATACCTCTTACATCAGCAAACACACAGGTTGAGCCTAGAAAAAGGAAGGATCCCTGGACTTTCAGGGTGAAAAGGTCAAGGTCCCAAACAGTGGAAGGTGTACCGAAACTAAAACCAATGACAGGGTTTACAAACATCATAGATACATATTGACAAGCATTAAAACTTATAATCAAAGGGGTTCCCATGTCTTTCTTTGACCTAGAGTACCAAGTTTACCGTGCTAGCATTCTACCAACTGATCTATCAAGGAGACACTGTTTGCAATAGAAAAAATTCACCATTTAACTACCAGGTTACGTGTACACCAGCAAGGACCATTCATTCCATTCAAGGTCACCCAGTTTGACCTTGACCTACTTTGTTAACAAGTGATTCCTGCTAAAAATGTACAGGAGAACATTCATGTAAATTTGATAGCTTCTTTATTATTAAAAACAGTAATTTGTATATATTTTATATCGTATTTATTTAACTTGATAAAAATTGCTCAAAAGTAGATGGTTATTGAATTATACCAATCTCATTAAAATCAGACCCTTTATCACGCTACGATACTAAGGATCTGACAACACTGCATTGGAGGTCACGTCAGATTAACCTTACGATTAGCCAGTCAGATTTCAGCTTACAAAATCGCTCGGTAT
>JAWPHD010025851.1:0-15036 GCA_037043455.1 Cyrtodaria siliqua
ACGTACTTTCAACAGATATGCACAAGTCAGAAATGAAACGGGCACTCTATGGCACGCAGAATGATACTTGTTGACATTTCCTTGCCAAGGACGTAATACGTGTACGGGAAAATAGGAGTAACAGAGATAACTTAGATTTTTACGCGATCTGATAGTACATATGATTATTATTCATAATAGTACTACGTATAGAATATGTGCAATATTATCTGGCTTGTTGTTATGATTGTTAATATGACTATTGTTATAATTATTGCAGCAAACCTGTATCAAGACACAACGTTAATCGCTTCTCAAGTGAGCCCAGGAAGTTGCATGTACAAGCCATGACAAGCCAACAATGCGTTCCACCGTAACTTTTTCATATGTATACGTACTTTCAACATATATGCACAAGTCAGAAATGAAACGGGCACTCTATGGCACGCAGAATGATACTTGTTGACATTTCATTGCCAAGGGACGTAATACGTGTACGGGAAAATAGGAGAAACAGAGATAACTTAGATTTTTACGCGATCTGATAGTACATATGATTATTATTCATAATAGTAATACGTATAGAATATGTACAATATTATCTGGCTTGTTGTTATGATTGTTAATATGACTATTGTTATAATTATTGCAGCAAACCTGTATCAAGACACAACGTTAATCGCTTCTCAAGTGAGCCCAGAAGTTGCATGTACAAGCCATGACAAGCCAACAATGCGTTCCACCGTAAGTTTTTCATATGTATACGTACTTTCAACAGATATGCACAAGTCAGAAATGAAACGGGCACTCTATGGCACGCAGAATGATACTTGTTGACATTTCATTGCCAAGGGACGTAATACGTGTACGGGAAAATAGGAGAAACAGAGATAACAGATTTTTACGCGATCTGATAGTACATATGATTATTATTCATAATAGTAATACGTATAGAATATGTACAATATTATCTGGCTTGTTGTTATGATTGTTAATATGACTATTGTTATAATTATTGCAGCAAACCTGTATCAAGACACAACGTTAATCGCTTTTCAAGTGAGCCCAGAAGTTGCATGTACAAGCCATGACAAGCCAACAATGCGTTCCACCGTAAGTTTTTCATATGTATACGCACTTTCAACAGATATGCACACATCAGAAATGAAACGTGCACTCTATGGCACGCAGAATGATACTTGTTGACATTTCATTGCCAAGGGACGTAATCCGTGTACGGGAAACAGGAGAAACAGAGATAACTTAGATTGTTACGCGATCTGATAGTCCATATGATTATTATTCATAATAGTAATACGTATAGAATATGTACAATATTATCTGGCGTGTCGTTATGATTGTTAATATGACTATTGTTATAAATATTGCAGCAAACCTGTATCAAGACACAACGTTAATCGCTTCTCAAGTGAGCCCAGAAGTTGCATGTACAAGCCATGACAAGCCAACAATGCGTTCCACCGTAACTTTTTCATATGTATACGTACTTTCAACATATATGCACAAGTCAGAAATGAAACGGGCACTCTATGGCACGCAGAATGATACTTGTTAACATTTTATTACCAAGGGACGTAATACGTGTACGGGAAAATAGGAGTAACAGAGATAACTTAGATTTTTACGCGATCTGATAGTACATATGATTATTATTTATAATAGTAATACGTATAGAATATGTACAATATTATCTGGCATGTTGTAATGATTGTTAATATGACTATTGTTATAATTATTGCAGCAAACCTGTATCAAGACACAACGTTAATCGCTTTTCAAGTGAGCCCAGAAGTGGCATGTACAAGCCATGACAAGCCAACAATGCGTTTCACCGTAAGTTTTTCATATGTATACGCACTTTAAACAGATATGCACACATCAGAAATGAAACGTGCACTCTATGGCACGCAGAATGATACTTGTTGACATTTCATTGCCAAGGGACGTAATACGTGTACGGGAAAATAGGAGTAACAGAGATAACTTAGATTTTTACGCGATCTGATAGTACATATGATTATTATACATAATTGTAATACGTATAGAATATGTACAATATTATCTGGCTTGTTGTTATGATTGTTAATATGACTATTGTTATAATTATTGCAGCAAACCTGTATCAAGACACAACGTTAATCGCTTTTCAAGTGAGCCCAGAAGTTGCATGTACAAGCCATGACAAGCCAACAATGCGTTCCACCGTAACTTTTTCATATGTATACGTACTTTCAACATATATGCACAAGTCAGAAATGAAACGGGCACTCTATGGCACGCAGAATGATACTTGTTAACATTTCATTGCCAAGGGACGTAATACGTGTACGGGAAAATAGGAGGAACATAGGTAACTTAGATTTTTACGCGACCTGATAGTACATATGATTATTATTCATAATAGTAATACGTATAGAATATGTACAATATTATCTGGCTTGTTGTTATGATTGTTAATATGACTATTGTTATAATTATTGCAGCAAACCTGTATCAAGACACAACGTTAATCGCTTTTCAAGTGAGCCCAGAAGTTGCATGTACAAGCCATGACAAGCCAACAATGCGTTCCACCGTAAGTTTTTCATATGTATACGCACTTTCAACAGATATGCACACATCAGAAATGAAACGTGCACTCTATGGCACGCAGAATGATACTTGTTGACATTTCATTGCCAAGGGACGTAATCCGTGTACGGAAAACAGGAGTAACAGAGATAACTTAGATTGTTACGCGATCTGATAGTCCATATGATTATTATTCATAATAGTAATACGTATAGAATATGTACAATATTATCTGGCGTGTCGTTATGATTGTTAATATGACTATTGTTATAAATATTGCAGCAAACCTGTATCAAGACACAACGTTAATCGCTTCTCAAGTGAGCCCAGAAGTTGTATGTACAAGCCATGACAAGCCAACAATGCGTTCCACCGTAAGTTTTTCATATGTATACGTACTTTCAACAGATATGCACAAGTCAGAAATGAAACGGGCACTCTATGGCACGCAGAATGATACTTGTTGACATTTCATTGCCAAGGGACGTAATACGTGTACGGGAAAATAGGAGAAACAGAGATAACAGATTTTTACGCGATCTGATAGTACATATGATTATTATTCATAATAGTAATACGTATAGAATATATACAATATTATCTGGCTTGTTGTTATGAGTGTTAATATGACTATTGTTATAATTATTGCAGCAAACCTGTATCAAGACACAACGTTAATCGCTTTTCAAGTGAGCCCAGAAGTTGCATGTACAAGCCATGACAAGCCAACAATGCGTTCCACCGTAAGTTTTTCATATGTATACGCACTTTCAACAGATATGCACACATCAGAAATGAAACGTGCACTCTATGGCACGCAGAATGATACTTGTTGACATTTCATTGCCAAGGGACGTAATCCGTGTACGGGAAACAGGAGAAACAGAGATAACTTAGATTGTTACGCGATCTGATAGTCCATATGATTATTATTCATAATAGTAATACGTATAGAATATGTACAATATTATCTGGCGTGTCGTTATGATTGTTAATATGACTATTGTTATAAATATTGCAGCAAACCTGTATCAAGACACAACGTTAATCGCTTCTCAAGTGAGCCCAGAAGTTGCATGTACAAGCCATGACAAGCCAACAATGCGTTCCACCGTAAGTTTTTCATATGTATACGTACTTTCAACAGATATGCACAAGTCAGAAATGAAACGGGCACTCTATGGCACGCAGAATGATACTTGTTGACATTTCATTGCCAAGGGACGTAATACGTGTACGGGAAAATAGGAGGAACAGAGATAACAGATTTTTACGCGATCTGATAGTACATATGATTATTATTCATAATAGTAATACGTATAGAATATATACAATATTATCTGGCTTGTTGTTATGATTGTTAATATGACTATTGTTATAATTATTGCAGCAAACCTGTTTCAAGACACAACGTTAATCGCTTTTCAAGAGAGCCCAGAAGTTGCATGTACAAGCCATGACAAGCCAACAATGCGTTCCACCGTAAGTTTTTCATATGTATACGCACTTTCAACAGATATGCACACATCAGAAATGAAACGTGCACTCTATGGCACGCAGAATGATACTTGTTGACATTTCCTTGCCAAGGGACGTAATACGTATACGGGAAAATAGGAGAAACAGAGATAACTTAGATTTTTACGCGATCTGATAGTACATATGATTATTATTCATAATAGTACTACGTATAGAATATGTGCAATATTATCTGGCTTGTTGTTATGATTGTTAATATGACTATTGTTATAATTATTGCAGCAAACCTGTATCAAGACACAACGTTAATCGCTTCTCAAGTGAGCCCAGAAGTTGCATGTACAAGCCATGACAAGCCAACAATGCGTTCCACCGTAACTTTTTCATATGTATACGTACTTTCAACATATATGCACAAGTCAGAAATGAAACGGCCACTATATGGCACGCAGAATGATACTTGTTAACATTTCATTGCCAAGGGACGTAATACGTGTACGGGAAAATAGGAGAAACAGAGATAACTTAGATTGTTACGCGATCTGATAGTACATATGATTATTATTCATAATAGTAATACGTATAGAATATGTACAATATTATCTGGCTTGTTGTTATGATTGTTAATATGACTATTGTTATAATTATTGCAGCAAACCTGTATCAAGACACAACGTTAATCGCTTTTCAAGTGAGCCCAGAAGTTGCATGTACAAGCCATGACAAGCCAACAATGCGTTCCACCGTAAGTTTTTCATATGTATACGCACTTTCAACAGATATGCACACATCATAAATGAAACGTGCACTCTATGGCACGCAGAATGATACTTGTTGACATTTCATTGCCAAGGGACGTAATCCGTGTACGGGAAACAGGAGAAACAGAGATAACTTAGATTGTTACGCGATCTGATAGTCCATATGATTATTATTCATAATATTAATACGTATAGAATATGTACAATATTATCTGGCGTGTCGTTATGATTGTTAATATGATTATTGTTATAAATATTGCAGCAAACCTGTATCAAGACACAACGTTAATCGCTTCTCAAGTGAGCCCAGAAGTTGCATGTACAAGCCATGACAAGCCAACAATGCGTTCCACCGTAACTTTTTCATATGTATACGTACTTTCAACATATATGCACAAGTCAGAAATGAAACGGGCACTCTATGGCACGCAGAATGATACTTGTTAACATTTCATTGCCAAGGGACGTAATACGTGTACGGGAAAATAGGAGTAACAGAGATAACTTAGATTTTTACGCGATCTGATAGTACATATGATTATTATTTATAATAGTAATACGTATAGAATATGTACAATATTATCTGGCTTGTTGTTATGATTGTTAATATGACTATTGTTATAATTATTGCAGCAAACCTGTATCAAGAAACAACGTTAATCGCTTTTCAAGTGAGCCCAGAAGTGGCATGTACAAGCCATGACAAGCCAACAATGCGTTTCACCGTAAGTTTTTCATATGTATACGCACTTTAAACAGATATGCACACATCAGAAATGAAACGTGCACTCTATGGCACGCAGAATGATACTTGTTGACATTTCATTACCAAGGGACGTAATACGTGTACGGGAAAATAGGAGTAACAGAGATAACTTAGATTTTTACGCGATCTGATAGTACATATGATTATTTTTCATAATTGTAATACGTATAGAATATGTACAATATTATCGGGCTTGTTGTTATGATTGTTAATATGACTATTGTTATAATTATTGCAGCAAACCTGTATCAAGACACAACGTTAATCGCTTTTCAAGTGAGCCCAGAAGTTGCATGTACAAGCCATGACAAGCCAACAATGCGTTCCACCGTAACTTTTTCATATGTATATGTACTTTCAACATATATGCACAAGTCAGAAATGAAACGGGCACTCTATGGCACGCAGAATGATACTTGTTAACATTTCATTGCCAAGGGACGTAATACGTGTACGGGAAAATAGGAGGAACAGAGATAACTTAGATTTTACGCGATCTGATAGTACATATGATTATTATTCATAATAGTAATACGTATAGAATATGTACAATATTATCTGGCTTGTTGTTATGATTGTTAATATGACTATTGTTATAATTATTGCAGCAAACCTGTATCAAGACACAACGTTAATCGCTTTTCAAGTGAGCCCAGAAGTTGCATGTACAAGCCATGACAAGCCAACAATGCGTTCCACCGTAAGTTTTTCATATGTATACGCACTTTCAACAGATATGCACACATCAGAAATGAAACGTGCACTCTATGGCACGCAGAATGATACTTGTTGACATTTCATTGCCAAGGGACGTAATCCGTGTACGGGAAACAGGAGAAACAGAGATAACTTAGATTGTTACGCGATCTGATAGTCCATATGATTATTATTCATAATAGTAATACGTATAGAATATGTACAATATTATCTGGCGTGTCGTTATGATTATTAATATGACTATTGTTATAAATATTGCAGCAAACCTGTATCAAGACACAACGTTAATCGCTTCTCAAGTGAGCCCAGAAGTTGCATGTACAAGCCATGACAAGCCAACAATGCGTTCCACCGTAACTTTTTCATATGTATACGTACTTTTAACATATATGCACAAGTCAGAAATGAAACGGGCACTCTATGGCACGCAGAATGATACGTGTTAACATTTCATTGCCAAGGGACGTAATACGTGTACAGGAAAATAGGAGCAACAGAGATAACTTAGATTTTTACGCGATCTGATAGAACATATGATTATTATTTATAATAGTAATACATATAGAATATGTACAATATTATCTGGCTTGTTGTTATGATTGTTAATATGACTATTGTTATAATTATTGCAGCAAACCTGTATCAAGACACAATGTTAATCGCTTTTCAAGTGAGCACAGAAGTGGCATGTACAAGCCATGACAAGCCAACAATGCGTTTCACCGTAAGTTTTTCATATGTATACGCACTTTAAACAGATATGCACACATCAGAAATGAAACGTGCACTCTATGGCACGCAGAATGATACTTGTTGACATTTCATTGCCAAGGGACGTAATACGTGTACGGGAAAATAGGAGTAACAGAGATAACTTAGATTTTTACGCGATCTGATAATTACATATGATTATTATTCATAATTGTAATACGTATAGAATATGTACAATATTATCTGGCTTGATGTTATGATTGTTAATATGACTATTGTTATAATTATTGCAGCAAACCTGTATCAAGACACAACGTTAATCGCTTTTCAAGTGAGCCCAGAAGTTGCATGTACAAACCATGACAAGCCAACAATGCGTTCCACCGTTAGTTTTTCATATGTATACGTACTTTCAACAGATATGCACAAGTCAGAAATGAAACGGGCACTCTATGGCACGCAGAATGATACTTGTTGACATTTCCTTGCCAAGGGACGTAATACGTGTACTGGAAAATAGGAGAAACAGAGATAACTTAGATTTTTACGCGATCTGATAGTACATATGATTATTATTCATAATAGTACTACGTATAGAATATGTGCAATATTATCTGGCTTGTTGTTATGATTGTTAATATGACTATTGTTATAATTATTGCAGCAAACCTGTATCAAGACACAACGTTAATCGCTTCTTCAAGTGAGCCCAGAAGTTGCATGTACAAGCCATGACAAGCCAACAATGCGTTCCACCGTAACTTTTTCATATGTATACGTACTTTCAACATATATGCACAAGTCAGAAATGAAACGGTCACTCTATGGCACGCAGAATGATACTTGTTAACATTTCATTGCCAAGGGACGTAATACGTGTACGGGAAAATAGGAGTAACAGAGATAACTTAGATTGTTACGCGATCTGATAGTACATATGATTATTATTCATTATAGTAATACGTATAGAATATGTACAATATTATCTGGCTTGTTGTTATGATTGTTAATATGACTATTGTTATAATTATTGCAGCAAACCTGTATCAAGACACAACGTTAATCGCTTCTCAAGTGAGCCCAGAAGTTGCATGTACAAGCCATGACAAGCCAACAATGCGTTCCACCGTAAGTTTTTCATATGTATACGTACTTTCAACAGATATGCACAAGTCAGAAATGAAACCGGCACTCTATGGCACGCAGAATGATACTTGTTGACATTTCATTGCCAAGGGACGTAATACGTGTACGGGAAAATAGGAGAAACAGAGATAACAGATTTTTACGCGATCTGATAGTACATATGATTATTATTCATAATAGTAATACGTATAGAATATGTACAATATTATCTGGCTTGTTGTTATGATTGTTAATATGACTATTGTTATAATTATTGCAGCAACCCTGTATCAAGACACAACGTTAATCGCTTTTCAAGTGAGCCCAGAAGTTGCATGTACAAGCCATGACAAGCCAACAATGCGTTCCACCGTAAGTTTTTCATATGTATACGCACTTTCAACAGATATGCACACATCAGAAATGAAACGTGCACTCTATGGCACGCAGAATGATACTTGTTGACATTTCATTGCCAAGGGACGTAATCCGTGTACGGGAAACAGGAGAAACAGAGATAACTTAGATTGTTACGCGATCTGATAGTCCATATGATTATTATTCATAATATTAATACGTATAGAATATGTACAATATTATCTGGCGTGTCGTTATGATTGTTAATATGACTATTGTTATAAATATTGCAGCAAACCTGTATCAAGACACAACGTTAATCGCTTCTCAAGTGAGCCCAGAAGTTGCATGTACAAGCCATGACAAGCCAACAATGCGTTCCACCGTAACTTTTTCATATGTATACGTACTTTCAACATATATGCACAAGTCAGAAATGAAACGGGCACTCTATGGCACGCAGAATGATACTTGTTAACATTTCATTGCCAAGGGACGTAATACGTGTACGGGAAAATAGGAGTAACAGAGATAACTTAGATTTTTACGCGATCTGATAGTACATATGATTATTATTTATAATAGTAATACGTATAGAATATGTACAATATTATCTGGCTTGTTGTTATGATTGTTAATATGACTATTGTTATAATTATTGCAGCAAACCTGTATCAAGACACAACGTTAATCGCTTTTCAAGTGAGCCCAGAAGTGGCATGTACAAGCCATGACAAGCCAACAATGCGTTTCACCGTAAGTTTTTCATATGTATACGCACTTTAAACAGATATGCACACATCAGAAATGAAACGTGCACTCTATGGCACGCAGAATGATACTTGTTGACATTTCATTGCCAAGGGACGTAATACGTGTACGGGAAAATAGGAGTAACAGAGATAACTTAGATTTTTACGCGATCTGATAGTACATATGATTATTATTCATAATTGTAATACGTATAGAATATGTACAATATTATCTGGCTTGTTGTTATGATTGTTAATATGACTATTGTTATAATTATTGCAGCAAACCTGTATCAAGACACAACGTTAATCGCTTTTCAAGTGAGCCCAGAAGTTGCATGTACAAGCCATCACAAGCCAACAATGCGTTCCACCGTAACTTTTTCATATGTATACGTACTTTCAACATATATGCACAAGTCAGAAATGAAACGGGCACTCTATGGCACGCAGAATGATACTTGTTAACATTTCATTGCCAAGGGACGTTATACGTGTACGGGAAAATAGGAGGAACAGAGATAACTTAGATTTTTACGCGATCTGATAGTACATATGATTATTATTCATAATAGTAATACGTATAGAATATGTACAATATTATCTGGCTTGTTGTTATGATTGTTAATATGACTATTATTATAATTATTGCAGCAAACCTGTATCAAGACACAACGTTAATCGCTTTTCAAGTGAGCCCAGAAGTTGCATGTACAAGCCATGACAAGCCAACAATGCGTTCCACCGTAAGTTTTTCATATGTATACGCACTTTCAACAGATATGCACACATCAGAAATGAAACGTGCACTCTATGGCACGCAGAATGATACTTGTTGACATTTCATTGCCAAGGGACGTAATCCGTGTACGGGAAACAGGAGAAACAGAGATAACTTAGATTGTTACGCGATCTGATAGTCCATATGATTATTATTCATAATAGTAATACGTATAGAATATGTACAATATTATCTGGCGTGTCGTTATGATTGTTAATATGACTATTGTTATAACTATTGCAGCAAACCTGTATCAAGACACAACGTTAATCGCTTCTCAAGTGAGCCCAGAAGTTGCATGTACAAGCCATGACAAGCCAACAATGCGTTCCACCGTAACTTTTTCATATGTATACGTACTTTTAACATATATGCACAAGTCAGAAATGAAACGGGCACTCTATGGCACGCAGAATGATACGTGTTAACATTTCATTGCCAAGGGACGTAATACGTGTACGGGAAAATAGGAGTAACAGAGATAACTTAGATTTTTACGCGATCTGATAGTACATATGATTATTATTTATAATAGTAATACATATAGAATATGTACAATATTATCTGGCTTGTTGTTATGATTGTTAATATGACTATTGTTATAATTATTGCAGCAAACCTGTATCAAGACACAATGTTAATCGCTTTTCAAGTGAGCACAGAAGTGGCATGTACAAGCCATGACAAGCCAACAATGCGTTTCACCGTAAGTTTTTCATATGTATACGCACTTTAAACAGATATGCACACATCAGAAATGAAACGTGCACTCTATGGCACGCAGAATGATACTTGTTGACATTTCATTGCCAAGGGACGTAATACGTGTACGGGAAAATAGGAGTAACAGAGATAACTTAGATTTTTACGCGATCTGATAGTACATATGATTATTATTCATAATTGTAATACGTATAGAATATGTACAATATTATCTGGCTTGTTGTTATGATTGTTAATATGACTATTGTTATAATTATTGCAGCAAACCTGTATCAAGACACAACGTTAATCGCTTTTCAAGTGAGCCCAGAAGTTGCATGTACAAGCCATGACAAGCCAACAATGCGTTCCACCGTAACTTTTTCATATGTATACGTACTTTCAACATATATGCACAAGTCAGAAATGAAACGGGCACTCTATGGCACGCAGAATGATACTTGTTAACATTTCATTGCCAAGGGACGTTATACGTGTACGGGAAAATAGGAGGAACAGAGATAACTTAGATTTTTACGCGATCTGATAGTACATATGATTATTATTCATAATAGTAATACGTATAGAATATGTACAATATTATCTGGCTTGTTGTTATGATTGTTAATATGACTATTATTATAATTATTGCAGCAAACCTGTATCAAGACACAACGTTAATCGCTTTTCAAGTGAGCCCAGAAGTTGCATGTACAAGCCATGACCAGCCAACAATGCGTTCCACCGTAAGTTTTTCATATGTATACGCACTTTCAACAGATATGCACACATCAGAAATGAAACGTGCACTCTATGGCACGCAGAATGATACTTGTTGACATTTCATTGCCAAGGGACGTAATCCGTGTACGGGAAACAGGAGAAACAGAGATAACTTAGATTGTTACGCGGTCTGATAGTCCATATGATTATTATTCATAATAGTAATACGTATAGAATATGTACAATATTATCTGGCGTGTCGTTATGATTGTTAATATGACTATTGTTATAACTATTGCAGCAAACCTGTATCAAGACACAACGTTAATCGCTTCTCAAGTGAGCCCAGAAGTTGCATGTACAAGCCATGACAAGCCAACAATGCGTTCCACCGTAACTTTTTCATATGTATACGTACTTTTAACATATATGCACAAGTCAGAAATGAAACGGGCACTCTATGGCACGCAGAATGATACGTGTTAACATTTCATTGCCAAGGGACGTAATACGTGTACGGGAAAATAGGAGTAACAGAGATAACTTAGATTTTTACGCGATCTGATAGTACATATGATTATTATTTATAATAGTAATACATATAGAATATGTACAATATTATCTGGCTTGTTGTTATGATTGTTAATATGACTATTGTTATAATTATTGCAGCAAACCTGTATCAAGACACAATGTTAATCGCTTTTCAAGTGAGCACAGAAGTGGCATGTACAAGCCATGACAAACCAACAATGCGTTTCACCGTAAGTTCTTCATATGTATACGCACTTTAAACAGATATGCACACATCAGAAATGAAACGTGCACTCTATGGCACGCAGAATGATACTTGTTGACATTTCATTGCCAAGGGACGTAATCCGTGTACGGGAAACAGGAGAAACAGAGATAACTTAGATTGTTACGCGATCTGATAGTCCATATGATTATTATTCATAATAGTATTACGTATAGAATATGTACAATATTATCTGGCGTGTCGTTATGATTGTTAATATGACTATTGTTATAAATATTGCAGCAAACCTGTATCAAGACACAACGTTAATCGCTTCTCAAGTGAGCCCAGAAGTTGCATGTACAAACCATGACAAGCCAACAATGCGTTCCACCGTTAGTTTTTCATATGTATACGTACTTTTAACAGATATGCACAAGTCAGAAATGAAACGGGCACTCTATGGCACGCAGAATGATACTTGTTGACATTTCCTTGCCAAGGGACGTAATACGTGTACTGGAAAATAGGAGAAACAGAGATAACTTAGATTTTTACGCGATCTGATAGTACATATGATTATTATTCATAATAGTACTACGTATAGAATATGTGCAATATTATCTGGCTTGTTGTTATGATTGTTAATATGACTATTGTTATAATTATTGCAGCAAACCTGTATCAAGACACAACGTTAATCGCTTCTCAAGTGAGCCCAGAAGTTGCATGTACAAGCCATGACAAGCCAACAATGCGTTCCACCGTAACTTTTTCATATGTATACGTACTTTCAACATATATGCACAAGTCAGAAATGAAACGGCCACTCTATGGCACGCAGAATGATACTTGTTAACATTTCATTGCCAAGGGACGTAATACGTGTACGGGAAAATAGGAGGAAACAGAGATAACTTAGATTTTTACGCGATCTGATAGTACATATGATTATTATTCATAATAGTAATACGTATAGAATATGTACAATATTATCTGGCTTGTTGTTATGATTGTTAATATGACTATTATTATAATTATGGCAGCAAACCTGTATCAAGACACAACGTTAATCGCTTTTCAAGTGAGCCCAGAAGTTGCATGTACAAGCCATGACAAGCCAACAATGCGTTCCACCGTAAGTTTTTCATATGTATACGCACTTTCAACAGATATGCACACATCAGAAATGAAACGTGCACTCTATGGCACGCAGAATGATACTTGTTGACATTTCATTGCCAAGGGACGTAATCCGTGTACGGGAAACAGGAGAAACAGAGATAACTTAGATTGTTACGCGATCTGATAGTCCATATGATTATTATTCATAATAGTAATACGTATAGAATATGTACAATATTATCTGGCGTGTCGTTATGATTGTTAATATGACTATTGTTATAAATATTGCAGCAAACCTGTATCAAGACACAACGTTAATCGCTTCTCAAGTGAGCCCAGAAGTTGCATGTACAAGCCATGACAAGCCAACAATGCGTTCCACCGTAAGTTTTTCATATGTATACGTACTTTCAACATATATGCACAAGTCAGAAATGAAACGGGCACTCTATGGCACGCAGAATGATACTTGTTTACATTTCATTGCCAAGGGACGTAATACGTGTACGGGAAAATAGGAGACACAGAGATAACTTAGATTTTTACGCGATCTGATAGTACATATGATTATTATTTATAATAGTAATACGTATAGAATATGTACAATATTATCTGGCTTGTTGTTATGATTGTTAATATGACTATTGTTATAATTATTGCAGCAAACCTGTATCAAGACACAACGTTAATCGCTTTTCAAGTGCGCCCAGAAGTGGCATGTACAAGCCATGACAAGCTAACAATGCGTTTCACCGTAAGTTTTTCATATGTATACGCACTTTCAACAGATATGCACACATCAGAAATGAAACGTGCATTCTATGGCACGCAGAATGATACTTGTTGACATTTCATTGCCAAGGGACGTAATACGTGTACGGGAAAATAGGAGTAACAGAGATAACTTAGATTTTTACGCGATCTGATAGTACATATGATTATTATTTATAATAGTAATACGTATAGAATATGTACAATATTATCTGGCTTGTTGTATTGATTGTTAATATGACTATTGTTATAAGTATTGCAGCAAACCTGTATCAAGACACAACGTTAATCGCTTCTCAAGTGAGCCCAGAAGTTGCATGTACAAGCCATGACAAGCCAACAATGCGTTCCACCGTAAGTTTTTCATATGTATACGTACTTTCAACAGATATGCACAAGTCAGAAATGAAACGGGCACTCTATGGCACGCAGAATGATACATGTTGACATTTCATTGCCAAGGGACGTAATACGTGTACGGGAAAATAGGAGAAACAGAGATAACAGATTTTTACGCGATCTGATAGTACATATGATTATTATTCATAATAGTAATACGTATAGAATATGTACAATATTATCTGGCTTGTTGTTATGATTGTTAATATGACTATTGTTACAATTATTGCAGCAAACCTGTATCAAGACACAACGTTAATCGCTTTTCAAGTGAGCCCAGAAGTTGCATGTACAAGCCATGACAAGCCAACAATGCGTTCCACCGTAAGTTTTTCATATGTATACGCACTTTCAACAGATATGCACACATCAGAAATGAAACGTGCACTCTATGGCACGCAGAATGATACTTGTTGACATTTCATTGCCAAGGGACGTAATCCGTGTACGGGAAACAGGAGAAACAGAGATAACTTAGATTGTTACGCGATCTGATAGTCCATATGATTATTATTCATAATAGTATTACGTATAGAATATGTACAATATTATCTGGC
>JAWPHD010025852.1:0-15036 GCA_037043455.1 Cyrtodaria siliqua
GCATATATATTCAGTTCTTACACATATATATTCAGTTCTGACGCATATATGTTCAGTTCTTATGCATATATATTCAGTTCTTACGCATATATATTCAGTTCTTACACATATATATTCAGTTCTTACACATATATATTCACTTCTTACGCATATATATTCAGTTCTTATGCATATATATTCAGTTCTTATGCATATATATTCAGTTCATACGCATATATATTCAGTTCTTTCACATATATATTCAGTACTTACACATAAATATGCCGTTCTTACTCATATGTATTCAGTTCTTACGCATATATATTCAGTTCTTACACATATATATTCACTTCTTACGCACATATATTCAGTTCTTACGCATATATATTCAGTTCTTACACATATATATTCAGTTCTTACACATATATATTCAGTTCTTACGCATATATATTCAGTTCTTACGCAAATATATTCAGTTCTTACACATATATATTCAGTTCTTACACATATATATTCAGTTCTTACACATATATATTCAGTTCTTACGCATATATATTCAGTTCTTACGCATATATATTCAGTTCTTACGCATATATATTCATCTCTTACACATATATATTCAGTTCTTACACATATATATTCAGTTCTTACACATATATATTCATTTCTTACACATATATATTCAGCTCTTACGCGTATATATTCAGTTCTTACACATATATATTCAGTTCTTACACATATATATTGAGTTCTTACACATATATATTCAGTTCTTACACATATATATTCACTTCTTACGCATATATATTCAGTTCTGACGCATATATGTTTAGTTCTTATGCATATATATTCAGTTCTTACGCATATATATTGAGTTCTTACACATATATATTCAGTTCTTACACATATATATTCAGTTCTTACACATATATATTCACTTCTTACGTATATATATTCAGTTCTTACGCATATATATTCAGTTCTTACGCATATATATTCAGTTCTTACACATATATATTCAGTTCTTACACATATATGCTCAGTTCTTACGCATATATATTCAGTTCTTACGCATATATATTCAGTTCTTACACATAAATATTCAGTTCTTACACATATATATTCAGTTCTTACGCATATATATTCAGTTCTTACACATATATATTCACTTCTTACGCATATATATTCAGTTATTACGCATATATATTCATTTCTTACGCATATATATTCAGCTCTTACACATATATATTCAGTTCTTACACATATATATTCACTTCTTACGCATATATATTCAGTTATTACGCATATATATTCATTTCTTACGCATATATATTCAGCTCTTACACATAAATATTCATTTCTTACACATATATATTCAGTTCTTACACATATATATTCAGTTCTTACACATATATATTCAGTTCTTACGCATATATATTGAGATCTTACACATATATATTCAGTTCTTACACATATATATTCACTTCTTACGCATATATATTCAGTTCTTATGCATATATATTCAGTTCTTATGCATATATATTCAGTTCTTACGCATATATATTCAGTTCTTACGCATATATATTCAGTTCTTACACATATATATTCAGTACTTACACATAATACTGTCATATATATTCAGTTCTTACACATATATATTCAGTTCTTACGCATATATATTAATTTCTTACACATATATATTCATTTCTTACGCATATATATTCAGTTCTTACGCATATATATTCAGTTCTTACACATATATGTTCAGTTCTTACACATATATATTCAGTTCTTACTCATATATATTCAGTTCTTACACATATATATTCAGTTCTTACTCATGAATATTCAGTTCTTATACATATATATTCAGTTCTTACACATATATATTCACTTCTTACGCATATATATTCAGGTCTGACGCATATATGTTCAGTTCTTATGCATATATACTCAGTTCTTACGCATATATATTCAGTTCTTACACATATATATTCAGTTCTTACACATATATATTCACTTCTTACGCATATATATTCATTTCTTATGCATATATATTCAGTTCTTATGCATATATATTCAGTTCTTACGCATATATATTCAGTTCCGTTCTTACTCATATATATTCAGTTCTTACAAATATATATTCAGTTCTTACACATATATATTCACTTCTTACGCATATATATTCAGGTCTGACGCATATATGTTCAGTTCTTATGCATATATACTCAGTTCTTACGCATATATATTCAGTTCTTACACATATATATTCAGTTCTTACACATATATATTCACTTCTTACGCATATATATTTATTTCTTATGCATATATATTCAGTTCTTATGCATATATATTCAGTTCTTACGCATATATATTCAGTTCTTTCACATATATATTCAGTACTTACACATAAATATGCAGTTCTTACGCATATGTATTCAGTTCTTACGCATATATATTCAGTTCTTACACATATATATTCACTTCTTACGCACATATATTCCGTTCTTACTCATATATATTCAGTTCTTACACATATATATTCAGTTCTTACACATATATATTCAGTTCTTACGCATATATATTCAGTTCTTACGCATATATATTCAGTTCTTACACATATATATTCAGTTCTTACACATATATATTCAGTTCTTACGCATATATATTCAGTTCCTACACATATATATTCACTTCTTACGAATATATATTCAGTTGTTACTCATATATATTCATTTCTTACGCATATATATTCACTTCTTACGCATATATATTTAGTTCTTACGCATATATATTCATCTCTTACACATATATATTCAGTTCTTACACATATATATTCAGTTCTTACACATATATTTTTATTTCTTACACATATATATTCAGCTCTTACGCGTATATATTCAGTTCTTACACATATATATTGAGTTCTTAAACATATATATTCATTTCTTACACATATATATTCACTTCTTACGCATATATATTCAGTTCTGACGCATATATGTTCAGTTCTTATGCATATATATTCAGTTCTTACGCATATATATTGAGTTCTTACACATATATATTCAGTTCTTACACATATATATTCAGTTCTTACACATATATATTCACTTCTTACGCATATATATTCAGTTGTTATGCATATATATTCAGTTCTTATGCATATATATTCAGTTCTTACGCATATGTATTCAGTTCTTTCTCATATATATTCAGTACTTACACATGAATATATATGCATAAGAACTGAATATATATGCGTAAGAACTGAATATATATGTGTAAGAACTGAATATATATGAGTAAGAACCTCAATATATATGTGTAGGAACTGAATATATATGTGTAAGATCTGAATATATATGCGTCAGAACTGAATATATATGTGTAAGAACTGAATATATATGTGTAAGAACTGAATATATATGTGTAAGAACTGAATATATATGTGTAAGAGCTGAATATATATGCGTAAGAAATGAATATATATGCGTTATAAATGAATATATATGCGTAAGAAGTGAATATATATGTGTAAGAACTGAATATATATGCGTAAGAACTGAATATATATGTGTAAGAACTGAATATATATGTGTAAGAACTGGATATATATGCGTAAGAACTGAATATATATGCGTAAGAACTGAATATATATGTGTAAGAACTGAATATATATGTGTAAGAACTGAATATATATGCGTAAGAACTGAATATATATGCGTAAGAACTGAATATATATGTGTAAGAACTGAATATATATGCGTAAAAACTGAATACATATGTGTAAGAACTGAATATTTATGTGTAAGTACTGAATATATATGAGAAAGAACTGAATACATATGCGTAAGAACTGAATATATATGCATAAGAACTGAATATATATGCATAACAACTGAATATATATGCGTAAGAAGTGAATATATATGTGTAAGAACTGAATATATATGTGTAAGAACTGAATATATATGTGTAAGAACTCAATATATATGCGTAAGAACTGAATATATATGCATAAGAACTGAACATATATGCATCAGAACTGAATATATATGCGTAAGAAGTGAATATATATGTGTAAGAACTCAATATATATGTGTAAGAACTGAATATATACGCGTAAGAGCTGAATATATATGTGTAAGAAATAAAAATATATGTGTAAGAACTGAATATATATGTGTAAGAACTGAATATATATGTGTAAGAGATGAATATATATGCGTAAGAACTAAATATATATGCGTAAGAAGTGAATATATATGCGTAAGAAATGAATATATATGAGTAACAACTGAATATATATTCGTAAGAAGTGAATATATATGTGTAGGAACTGAATATATATGCGTAAGAACTGAATATATATGTGTAAGAACTGAATATATATGTGTAAGAACTGAATATATATGCGTAAGAACTGAATATATATGCGTAAGAACTGAATATATATGTGTAAGAACTGAATATATATGTGTAAGAACTGAATATATATGAGTAAGAACGGAACTGAATATATATGCGTAAGAACTGAATATATATGCATAAGAACTGAATATATATGCATAAGAAATGAATATATATGCGTAAGAAGTGAATATATATGTGTAAGAACTGAATATATATGTGTAAGAACTGAATATATATGCGTAAGAACTGAGTATATATGCATAAGAACTGAACATATATGCGTCAGACCTGAATATATATGCGTAAGAAGTGAATATATATGTGTAAGAACTGAATATATATGTATAAGAACTGAATATTCATGAGTAAGAACTGAATATATATGTGTAAGAACTGAATATATATGAGTAAGAACTGAATATATATGTGTAAGAACTGAACATATATGTGTAAGAACTGAATATATATGCGTAAGAACTGAATATATATGCGTAAGAAATGAATATATATGTGTAAGAAATTAATATATATGCGTAAGAACTGAATATATATGTGTAAGAACTGAATATATATGACAATATTATGTGTAAGTACTGAATATATATGTGTAAGAACTGAATATATATGCGTAAGAACTGAATATATATGCGTAAGAACTGAATATATATGCATAAGAACTGAATATATATGCATAAGAACTGAATATATATGCGTAAGAAGTGAATATATATGTGTAAGAACTGAATATATATGTGTAAGATCTGAATATATATGCGTAAGAACTGAATATATATGTGTAAGAACTGAATATATATGTGTAAGAACTGAATATATATGTGTAAAAAATGAATATTTATGTGTAAGAGCTGAATATATATGCGTAAGAAATGAATATATATGCGTAATAACTGAATATATATGCGTAAGAAGTGAATATATATGTGTAAGAACTGAATATATATGTGTAAGAGCTGAATATATATGCGTAAGAAATGAATATATATGCGTAATAACTGAATATATATGCGTAAGAAGTGAATATATATGTGTAAGAACTGAATATATATGCGTAAGAACTGAATATATATGTGTAAGAACTGAATATTTATGTGTAAGAACTGAATATATATGCGTAAGAACTAAATATATATGCGTAAGAACTGAGCATATATGTGTAAGAACTGAATATATATGTGTAAGAACTGAATATATATGCGTAAGAACTGAATATATATGCGTAAGAACTGAATATATATGTGTAAGAACTGAATATATATGCGTAAAAACTGAATACATATGTGTAAGAACTGAATATTTATGTGTAAGTACTGAATATATATGAGAAAGAACTGAATAAATATGCGTAAGAACTGAATATATATGCATAAGAACTGAATATATATGCATAAGAACTGAATATATATGCGTAAGAAGTGAATATATATGTGTAAGAACTGAATATATATGTGTAAGAACTGAATATATATGTGTAAGGACTCAATATATATGCGTAAGAACTGAATATATATGCATAAGAACTAAACATATATGCGTCAGAACTGAATATATATGCGTAAGAAGTGAATATATATGTGTAAGAACTGAATATATATGTGTAAGAACTCAATATATATGTGTAAGAACTGAATATATATGTGTAAGAACTTAATATATACGCGTAAGAGCTGAATATATATGTGTAAGAAATGAATATATATGTGTAAGAACTGAATATATATGTGTAAGAACTGAATATATATGTGTAAGAGATGAATATATATGCGTAAGAACTGAATATATATGCGTAAGAACTGAATATATATGCGTAAGAACTGAATATATATGTGTAAGAACTGAATATATATATGTAAGAACTGAATATATATGTGTAAGAACTGAATATATTTGCGTAAGAACTGAATATATATGCGTAAGAACTGAATATATATGTGTAAGAACTGAATATATATGTGTAAGAACTGAATATATATGCGTAAGAACTGAATATATGTGCGTAAGAAGTGAATATATATGTGTAAGAACTGAATATATATGCGTAAGAACTGAATACATATGAGTAAGAACGGCATATTTATGTGTAAGTACTGAATATATATGTGAAAGAACTGAATATATATGCGTATGAACTGAATATATATGCATAAGAACTGAATATATATGCATAAGAACTGAATATATATGCGTAAGAAGTGAATATATATGTGTAAGAACTGAATATATATGTGTAAGAACTGAATATATATGCGTAAGAACTGAATATATATGCATAAGAACTGAACATATATGCGTCAGAACTGAATATATATGTGTAAGAACTGAATATATATGCGTAAGAGCTGAATATATATGTGTAAGTACTGAATATATATGTGTAAGAGATGAATATATATGCGTAAGAACTGAATATATATGTGTAAGAACTGAATATATATGTGTAAGAACTGAATATATATGCGTAAGAACTGAATATATGTGCGTAAGAAGTGAATATATATGTGTAAGAACTGAATATATGCGTAAGAACTGAATACATATGCGTAAGAACTGCATATTTATGTGTAGGTACTGAATATATATGTGAATGAACTGAATATATATGCGTATGAACTGAATATATTTGCATAAGAACTGAATATATATGCATAAGAACTGAATATATATGCGTAAGAAGTGAATATATATGTGTAGGAACTGAATATATATGTGTAAGAACTGAATATATATGCATAAGAACTGAATATATATGCATAAGAACTGAACATATATGCGTCAGAACTGAATATATATGCGTAAGAAGTGAATATATATGTGTAAGAACTGAATATATATGTGTAAGAACTGAATATTCATGCGTAAGTACTGAATATATATGTGTAAGAACTGAATATATATGAGTAAGAACTGAATATATATGTGTAAGAACTGAACATATATGTGTAAGAACTGAATATATATGCGTAAGAACTGAATATATATGCGTAAGAAATGAATATATATGTGTAAGAACTGAATATATATGCGTAAGAACTGAATATATATGTGTAAGAACTGAATATATATGCCAGTATTATGTGTAAGAACTGAATATTTATGTGTAAGAGCTGAATATATATGCGTAAGAAATGAATATATATGCGTAATAACTGAATATATATGCGTAAGAAGTGAATATATATGTGTAAGAACTGAATATATATGCGTAAGAACTGAATATATATGTGTAAGAACTGAATATATATGTGTAAGAACTGAATATATATGCGTAAGAACTGAATATATATGCGTAAGAACTCAATATATATGTGTAAGAACTGAATATATATGTGTAAGAACTGAATATATATGCGTAATAACTGAATATATATGCGTAAGAACTGAATATATATGTGTAAGAACTGAAAAATATATATGCGTAAAAACTGAATACATATGTGTAAGAACTGAATATTTATGTGTAAGTACTGAATATATATGAGAAAGAACTGAATACATATGCGTAAGAACTGAATATATATGCATAAGAACTGAATATATATGCATAAGAACTTAATATATATGTGTAAGAGCTGAATATATATGTGTATGAACTCAATATATATGCGTAAGAACTGAATATATATGCATAAGAACTGAACATATATGCGTCAGAACTGAATATATATGCGTAAGAAGTGAATATATATGTGTAAGAACTGAATATATATGTGTAAGAACTGAATATATATGAGTAAGAACTGAATATATATCCGTAAGAACAGAATATATACGCCTAAGAAGTGAATATATATGTGTAAGAACTGAATATATATGCGTAAGAACTGAATATATATGTGTAAGAATTGAATATATGTGTAAGTACTGAACATATATGTGTAAGAACTGAATATATATGTGTAAGAAGAACTGAATATATATGTGTAAGAACTGAATAAATATTTGTAAGAACTGAAAATATATGTGTAAGAACTGAATATATATCCATAAGGACTGAATATATATGCGTAAGAACTGAATATATATGCATAAGAACTGAACATATATGCGTAAGAACCGAATATATATGCGTAAGAAGTGAATATATATGTGTAATAACTGAATATATATGTGTAAGAACTGAATATATATTAGTAAGAATAGAATATATATGCGTAAGAACTGAATATATATGCTCAAGAACTGAATATCTATGTGTAAGAACTGAATACATATGTGTAAGAACTGAATATATATGTGTAAGAACTGAATATATATGTGTAAGAACTGTATATATATGCGTAAAACCTGAATATATATGTGTAAGAACTGAATATATATGGGTAAGAAATGAATATATATGTGTTTGAACTGAACATATATGCGTAAGAACTGAATATATATGCGTAAGAAGTGAATATATATGTGTAATAAGTGAATATATATGTGTAAGAACTAAATATATATGTGTAAGAACTGAATAAATATGCGTAAGAACTGAATATATGTGTGTAAGAACTGAATATATATGTGTAATGTAAGAACTGAATATATATGCGTAAGAGCTGAATATATATGCCTTAGAACTGAATATATATGCGTAAGAGCTGAATATATATGCGTAAGAGCTGAATATATATGCGTAAGAACTGAATATATATGTGTAAGAGCTGAATATAAATGCGTAAGAACTGAATATATATGCGCAAGAACTGAATATATATGCGTAAGAACTGAATATATATGCGTAAGAACTGAATATATATGCGTAAGAAGTGAATATATATGTGTAAGAACTGAATATATATGTGTAAGAACTGAATGTATATGTGTAATATCTGAATATATATGCGTTAGAACTGAACATATATGCGTAAGAACTGAATATATGTGCTTAAGAAGTGAATATGTATTTGTAAGAACTGAATATATATGTGTTATTACTGAATATATATGCGTTAGAACTGAATATATATGCGTAAGAACTGAATATATATGCATAAGAACTGAACATATATGCGTAAGAACTGAATATATATTCGTAAGAAGTGAATATATATGTGTAATAACTGAATATATATGCTTAAGAACTGAATATATATGCGTAAAACTGAATATATATGCATAAGAACTGAATATATATGCGTAAGAATTGAATATATATGCGTAAGAACTGAATATATATGTGTAAGAACTGAATATATATGTGTAAGTACTGAATATATATGCATAAGAACTAAATATATATGCGTTAGAACTGAATATATATGCGTAAGAATATATATGCATAAGAACTGAACATATATGCGTAAGAAATGAATATATATTCGTAAGAAGTGAATATGTATGTGTAAGAACTGAATATATATGTGTAAGAACTGAATATATATGCGTAAGAACTGAATATATATGTGTAAGAACTGAATATATATGTGTAAGAACTGAATATATATGCGTAAGAACTGAATATATGCGTAAGAACTGAATATATATGCATATGAACTGAATATATATGCGTAAGAACTGAATATATATGTGTAAGAACTGAATATATATATGCGTAAGAACTGAATATATATGCATAAGAACTGAATATATATGCGTAAGAAGTGAATATATATGTGTAAGAACTGAATATATATGTGTAAGAACTGAATATATATGAGTAAGAACTCAATATATATGTGTAAGAACTGAATATATATGTGTAAGATCTGAATATATATGCGTAAGAACTGAATATATATGTGTAAGAACTGAATATATATGTGTAAGAACTGAATATTTATGTGTAAGAGCTGAATATATATGCGTAAGAAATGAATATATATGCGTAATAACTGAATATATATGCGTAAGAAGTGAATATATATGTGTAAGAACTGAATATATATGCGTAAGAACTGAATATATATGTGTAAGAACTGAATATATATGTGTAAGAACTAAATATATATGCGTAAGAACTGAATATATATGCGTAAGAACTGAATATATATGTGTAAGAACTGAATATATATGTGTAAGAACTGAATATATATGCGTAAGAACAGAATATATATGTGTAAGAACTGAATATATATGTGTAAGAACTCAATATATATGCGTAAGTACTGAATATATATGCATAAGAACTGAATATATATGCGTTAGAACTGAATATATATGCGTAAGAATATATATGCATAAGAACTGAACATATATGCGTAAGAACTGAATATATATGCGTAAGAAGTGAATATGTATGTGTAAGAACTGAATATATATGTGTAAGAACTGAATATATATGCGTAAGAACTGAATATATATGTGTAAGAACTGAATATATATGTGTAAGAACTGAATATATATGCGTAAGAACTGAATATATGCGTAAGAACTGAATATATATGCATATGAACTGAATATATATGCGTAAGAACTGAATATATATGTGTAAGAACTGAATATATATATGCGTAAGAACTGAATATATATGCATAAGAACTGAATATATTTGCGTAAGAAGTGAATATATACGTGTAAGAACTGAATATATATGTGTAAGAACTGAATATATATGAGTAAGAACTCAATATATATGTGTAAGAACTGAATATATATGTGTAAGATCTGAATATATATGCGTAAGAACTGAATATATATGTGTAAGAACTGAATATATATGTGTAAGAACTGAATATATATGTGTAAGAACTGAATATTTATGTGTAAGAGCTGAATATATATCTGTAAGTACTGAATATATATGCATAAGAACTGAATATATATGCGTTAGAACTGAATATTTATGCGTAAGAATATATATGCATAAGAACTGAACATATATGCGTAAGAACTGAATATATATGCGTAAGAAGTGAATATGTATGTGTAAGAACTGAATATATATGTGTAAGAACTGAATATATATGCGTAAGAACTGAATATATAAGTGTAAAAACTGAATATATATGTGTAAGAACTGAATATATATGCGTAAGAACTGAATATATGCGTAAGAACTGAATATATATGCATATGAACTGAATATATATGCGTAAGAACTGAATATATATGTGTAAGAACTGATTATATATATGCGTAAGAACTGAATATATATGCATAAGAACTTAATATATATGCGTAAGAAGTGAATATATATGTGCAAGAACTGAATATATATGTGTAAGAACTGAATATATATGAGTAAGAACTCAATATATATGTGTAAGAACTGAATATATATGTGTAAGATCTGAATATATATGCGTAAGAACTGAATATATATGTGTAAGAACTGAATTTATATGTGTAAGAACTGAATATATATGTGTAAGAACTGAATATTTATGTTTAAGAGCTGAATATATATGCGTAAGAAATGAATATATATGCGTAATAACTGAATATATATGCGTAAGAAGTGAATATATATGTGTAAGAACTGAATATATATGCGTAAGAACTGAATATATATGTGTAAGAACTGAATATATATGTGTAAGAACTAAATATATATGAGTAAGAACTGAATATATATGCTTAAGAACTGAATATATATGTGTAAGAACTGAATATATATGTGTAAGAACTGAATATATATGCGTAAGAACAGAATATATATGTGTAAGAACTGAATATATATGTGTAAGAACTCAATATTTATGCGTAAGTACTGAATATATATGCATAAGAACTGAATATATATGCGTTAGAACTGAATATATATGCGTAAGAATATATATGCATAGGAACTGAACATATATGCGTAAGAACTGTATATATATGCGTAAGAAGTGAATATGTATGCGTAAGAACTGAATATATATGTGTAAGAACTGAATATATATGGGTAAGAAATGAATATATATGTGTTAGAACTGAACATATATGCGTAAGAACTGAATATATATGCGTAAGAAGTGAATATATATGTGTAATAAGTGAATATATATGTGTAAGAACTAAATATATATGTGTAAGAACTGAATAAATATGCGTAAGAACTGAATATATGTGTGTAAGAACTGAATATATATGTGTAATGTAAGAACTGAATATATATGCGTAAGAGCTGAATATATATGCCTTAGAACTGAATATATATGCGTAAGAGCTGAATATATATGCGTAAGAGCTGAATATATATGCGTAAGAACTGAATATATATGTGTAAGAGCTGAATATAAATGCGTAAGAACTGAATATATATGCGCAAGAACTGAATATATATGCGTAAGAACTGAATATATATGCCTAAGAACTGAATATATATGCGTATGAACTGAATATATATGCATAAGAACTGAATATATATGCGTAAGAAGTGAATATATATGTGTAAGAACTGAATATATATGTGTAAGAACTGAATGTATATGTGTAATAACTGAATATATATGCGTTAGAACTGAACATATATGCGTAAGAACTGAATATATATGCTTAAGAAGTGAATATATATGCGTTAGAACTGAATATATATGCGTAAGAACTGAATATATATGCATAAGAACTGAACATATATGCGTAAGAACTGAATATATATTCGTAAGAAGTGAATATATATGTGTGATAACTGAATATATATGCTTAAGAACTGAATATATATGCGTAAAACTGAATATATATGCATAAGAACTGAATATATATGCGTAAGAACTGAATATATATGCGTAAGAACTGAATATATATGTGTAAGAACTGAATATATATGTGTAAGAACTGAATATATATGCATAAGAACTAAATATATATGCGTTAGAACTGAATATATATGCGTAAGAATATATATGCATAAGAACTGAACATATATGCGTAAGAACTGAATATATATTCGTAAGAAGTGAATATGTATGTGTAAGAACTGAATATATATGTGTAAGAACTGAATATATATGCGTAAGAACTGAATATATATGTGTAAGAACTGAATATATATGTGTAAGAACTGAATATATATGCGTAAGAACTGAATATATATGTGTAAGAACTGAATATATATGTGTAAGAACTGAATATATATGTGTAAGAACTGAATATTTATGTGTAAGAGCTGAATATATATGCGTAAGAAATGAATATATATGCGTAATAACTGAATATATATGCGTAAGAAGTGAATATATATGTGTAAGAACTGAATATATATGCCTAAAAACTGAATATATATGTGTAAGAACTGAATAGATATGTGTAAGAACTAAATATATATGCGTAAGAACTGAATATATATGCGTAAGAAGTGAATATATATGTGTAAGAACTGAATATATATGTGTAAGAACTGAATATATATGCGTAAGAACAGAATATATATGTGTAAGAACTGAATATATATGTGTAAGAACTAAATATATATGTGTAAGAACTGAATATATATGTGTAAGAACTGAATGTATATGTGTAATAACTGAATATATATGCGTTAGAACTGAACATATATGCGTAAGAACTGAATATATATGCTTAAGAAGTGAATATGTATTTGTAAGAACTGAATATATATGTGTTATTACTGAATATATATGCGTTAGAACTGAATATATATGCGTAAGAACTGAATATATATGCATAAGAACTGAACATATATGCGTAAGAACTGAATATATATTCGTAAGAAGTGAATATATATGTGTAATAACTGAATATATATGCTTAAGAACTGAATATATATGCGTAAAACTGAATATATATGCATAAGAACTGAATATATATGCGTAAGAACTGAATATATATGCGTAAGAACTGAATATATATGTGTAAGAACTGAATATATATGTGTAAGTACTGAATATATATGCATAAGAACTAAATATATATGCGTTAGAACTGAATATATATGCGTAAGAATATATATGCATAAGAACTGAACATATATGCGTAAGAACTGAATATATATGTGTAAGATCTGAATATATATGCGTAAGAACTGAATATATATGTGTAAGAACTGAATATATATGTGTAAGAACTGAATATATATGTGTAAGAACTGAATATTTATGTGTAAGAGCTGAATATATATGCGTAAGAAATGAATATATATGCGTAATAACTGAATATATATGCGTAAGAACTGAATATATATGCCTAAAAACTGAATATATATTTGTAAGAACTGAATATATATGTGTAAGAACTAAATATATATGCGTAAGAACTGAATATATATGCCTAAAAACTGAATATATATGTGTAAGAACTGAATATATATGTGTAAGAACTAAATATATATGCGTAAGAACTGAATATATATGCGTAAGAACTGAATATATATGTGTAAGAACTGAATATATATGTGTAAAAACTGAATATATATGCGTAAGAACAGAATATATATGTGTAAGAACTGAATATATATGTGTAAGAACTCAATATATATGCGTAAGTACTGAATATATATGCATAAGAACTGAATATATATGCGTTAGAACTGAATATATATGCGTAAGAATATATATGCATAAGAACTGAACATATATGCGTAAGAACTGAATATATATGCGTAAGAAGTGAATATGTATGTGTAAGAACTGAATATATATGTGTAAGAACTGAATATATATGCGTAAGAACTGAATATATATGTGTAAGAACTGAATATATATGTGTAAGAACTGAATATATATGCGTAAGAACTGAATATATGCGTAAGAACTG
>JAWPHD010025853.1:0-15035 GCA_037043455.1 Cyrtodaria siliqua
ATGTGTAAGAACGGAATATATATGCGTAAGAACGGAATATATATGAGTAAGAACTGAATATATATGTGTAAGAACTGAATATATATGTGTAAGAACTGAATATATATGTGTAAGAACTGAATATATATGCGTAAGAACGGAATATATATGAGTAAGAACTGAATATATATGTGTAAGAACTGAATATATATGTGTAAGAACTGAATATATATGCGTAAGAACGGAATATATATGTATAGGAACTGAATATATATGTGTAAGAACTGAATATATATGTGTAAGAACTGAATATATATGCGTAAGAACTGAATATATATGTGTAAGAACTGAATATATATGTGTAAGAACTGAATATATATGTGTAAGGACTGAATATATAACGGAATATATATGCCTAAGAACTGAATATATATGCGTAAGAACGGAATATATATGCGTAAGAACGGAATATATATGCGTAAGAACGGAATATCTATGCGTAAGAACGGAATATATATGCGTAAGAACGGAATATATATGTGTAAGAACTGAATATATATGTGTAAGAACGGAATATATATGCGTAAGAACTGAACATATATGCGAAAGAACTGAATATATATGCGTAAGAACTGAATATATATGTGTAAGGACTGAATATATATGCATCAGAACGGAATATATATGTGTAAGAACTGAATATATATGCGTAAGTACTGAATATATATGTGTAAGAACTGAATATATATGTGTAACAACTGAATATATATGTGTAAGAACTGAATATATATGTGTAAGAACTGAATATATATGTGTAAAAACGGAATATATATGTGTCAGAACTGAATATATATGTGTAAGAACGGAATATATATGCCTAAGAACTGAATATATATGCGTAAGAACGGAATATATATGCGTTAGAACGGAATATATATGCATAAGAACTGAATATATATGCATAAGAAATGAATATATATGCCTAAGAACTGAATATATATGCGCAAGAACGGAATATATATGCGTAAGAACGGAATATATATTCGTAAGAACGGAAGATATATGCGTAAGAACGGAATATATATGCTTAAGAACGGAATATATATGTGTAAGAACTGAATATATATGCGTAAGAACGGAATATATATGCGTAAGAACGGAATATATATGCGTAAGAACTGAATATATATGCGTAAGAACTAAATATTTATGTGTAAGAACTGAATATATATGTGTAAGAACTGAATATATATGCCTAAAAACTGAAAATATATGCGTAAGAACTGAATATATGCGTAAGAACGGAATATATATGCGTAAGAATGGAATATACATGTGTAAGAACTGAATATATATGTGTAAGAACTGAATATATATGTGTAAGAACTGAATATATTATGTGTAAGAACTGAATATATATGTGTATGAACGGAATATATATGTGTAAGAGCTGAATATATATGCGTAAGAACTGAATATATATGTGTAAGAAGTGAATATATATGCGTAAGAACTGAATATATATGTGTAAGAACTGAATAGATATGTGTAAGAACTGAATATATATGTGTAAGAACTGAATATATATGTAAGAACGGAGTATATATGCGTAAGAACTGAATATATGCGTAAGAACTGAATATATGCGTAAAAACGGAATATATATGCGTAAGAACGGAATATATATGCGTAAGAATGGAATATATATGGGTAAGAACTGAATATATATGTGTAAGAACTGAATATATATGCGTAAGAACGGAATATATATGTGTAAGAACTGAATATATATGTGTAAGAACTGAATATATATGTGTAAGAACTGAATATATATGTGTAAGACCTGAATATATATGTGTAAGAACTGAATATATATGCGTAAGAACTGAATATATATGTGTCAGAACTGAATATATATGTGTAAGAACTGAATATATATGCTTAAGAACGGAATATATATGCCTAAGAACTGAATATATATGCGTAAGAACGGAATATATATGCGTAAGAAAAGAATATCTATGCGTACGAACGGAATATATATGCGTAAGAACTGAATATATATGTGTAACAATTGAATATATATGTGTAAGAACTGAATATATATGTGTAAAAACTGAATATATATGTGTAAGAACTGAATATATATGTCTAAAAACGGAATATATATGCATAAGAACGGAATATATATGAGTAAGAACTGAATATATATGTGTAAGAACTTAATATATATGTCTAAAAACGGAATACATATGCATAAGAACTGAATATATATGCGTAAGAACGGAATATATATGCGTAAGAAAAGAATATATATGCGTACGAACGGAATATATATGCGTAAGAACTGAATATATATGTGTAACAACTGAATATATATGTGTAAAAACTGAAGATATATGTGTAAGAACTGAATATATATGTGTAAGAACGGAATATATATGCGTAAGAACGGAATATATATGAGTAAGAACTGAATATATATGTGTAAGAACTGAATATATATGTGTAAGAACTGAATATATATGTGTAAGAACTGAATATATATGCGTAAGAACGGAATATATATGAGTAAGAACTGAATATATATGTGTAAGAACTGAATATATATGTGTAAGAACTGAATATATATGCGTAAGAACGGAATATATATGTATAGGAACTGAATATATATGTGTAAGAACTGAATATATATGTGTAAGAACTGAATATATATGCGTAAGAACTGAATATATATGTGTAAGAACTGAATATATATGTGTAAGGACTGAATATATAACGGAATATATATGCCTAAGAACTGAATATATATGCGTAAGAACGGAATATATATGCGTAAGAACGGAATATATATGCGTAAGAACGGAATATCTATGCGTAAGAACGGAATATATATGCGTAAGAACGGAATATATATGTGTAAGAACTGAATATATATGTGTAAGAACGGAATATATATGCGTAAGAACTGAACATATATGCGAAAGAACTGAATATATATGCGTAAGAACTGAATATATATGTGTAAGGACTGAATATATATGCATCAGAACGGAATATATATGTGTAAGAACTGAATATATATGCGTAAGTACTGAATATATATGTGTAAGAACTGAATATATATGTGTAACAACTGAATATATATGTGTAAGAACTGAATATATATGTGTAAGAACTGAATATATATGTGTAAAAACGGAATATATATGTGTCAGAACTGAATATATATGTGTAAGAACGGAATATATATGCCTAAGAACTGAATATATATGCGTAAGAACGGAATATATATGCGTTAGAACGGAATATATATGCATAAGAACTGAATATATATGCATAAGAAATGAATATATATGCCTAAGAACTGAATATATATGCGCAAGAACGGAATATATATGCGTAAGAACGGAATATATATTCGTAAGAACGGAATATATATGCGTAAGAACGGAATATATATGCTTAAGAACGGAATATATATGTGTAAGAACTGAATATATATGCGTAAGAACGGAATATATATGCGTAAGAACGGAATATATATGCGTAAGAACTGAATATATATGCGTAAGAACTAAATATTTATGTGTAAGAACTGAATATATATGTGTAAGAACTGAATATATATGCCTAAAAACTGAAAATATATGCGTAAGAACTGAATATATGCGTAAGAACGGAATATATATGCGTAAGAATGGAATATACATGTGTAAGAACTGAATATATATGTGTAAGAACTGAATATATATGTGTAAGAACTGAATATATTATGTGTAAGAACTGAATATATATGTGTATGAACGGAATATATATGTGTAAGAGCTGAATATATATGCGTAAGAACTGAATATATATGTGTAAGAAGTGAATATATATGCGTAAGAACTGAATATATATGTGTAAGAACTGAATAGATATGTGTAATAACTGAATATATATGTGTAAGAACTGAATATATATGTAAGAACGGAGTATATATGCGTAAGAACTGAATATATGCGTAAGAACTGAATATATGCGTAAAAACGGAATATATATGCGTAAGAACGGAATATATATGCGTAAGAATGGAATATATATGGGTAAGAACTGAATATATATGTGTAAGAACTGAATATAGATGTATAAGAACTGAATATATATGTGTAAAAACTGAATATATATGTGTAAGAACGGAATATATATGCGTAAGAACGGAATATATATGACTAAGAACTGAATATATATGTGTAAGAACTGAATATATATGTGTAAGAACTGAATATATATGCGTAAGAACGGAATATATATGTGTAAGAACTGAATATATATGTGTAAGAACTGAATATATATGTGTAAGAACTGAATATATATGTGTAAGACCTGAATATATATGTGAAAGAACTGAATATATATGCGTAAGAACTGAATATATATGTGTCAGAACTGAATATATATGTGTAAGAACTGAATATATATGCTTAAGAACGGAATATATATGCCTAAGAACTGAATATATATGCGTAAGAACGGAATATATATGCGTAAGAAAAGAATATCTATGCGTACGAACGGAATATATATGCGTAAGAACTGAATATATATGTGTAACAATTGAATATATATGTGTAAGAACTGAATATATATGTGTAAAAACTTAATATATATGTGTAAGAACTGAATATATATGTCTAAAAACGGAATATATATGCATAAGAACGGAATATATATGAGTAAGAACTGAATATATATGTGTAAGAACTGAATATATATGTCTAAAAACGGAATGTAAATGCGTAAGAACTGAAAATATATGCGTAAGAACTGAATATATATGCGTAAGATCTGAATATATATGCGTAAGAACTGAATATATATGCGTAAGAACGGAATATATATGTGTAAGAACTGAATATATATGTGTAAGAACTGAATATATATGTGTAAGAACTGAATATATATGTGTAAGAACGGAATATATATGTGTCAGAACTGAATATATATGTGTAAGAACGGAATATATATGCCTAAGAACTGAATATATATGCGTAAGAACGGAATATATATGCGTAAGAACGGAATATATATGCATAAGAACTGAATATATATGCGTAAGAACTGAATATATATGCCTAAGAACTGAATATATATGCGCAAGAACGGAATATTTATGCGTAAGAACGGAATATATATGCGTAAGAACGGAATATATATGCGTAAGGACGGAATATATATGCTTAAGAACGGAATATATATGTGTAAGAACTGAATATATATGCGTAAGAACGGAATATATATGCGTAAGAACGGTATATATATGCGTAAGAACTGAATATATATGCGTAAGAACTAAATATTTATGTGTAAGAACTGAATATATATGTGTAAGAACTGAATATATATGCGTAAAAACTGAAAATATATGTGTAAGAACTGAATATATATGTGTAAGAACTGAATATATATGCGTAAGAACTGAATATATATGTGTAAGAACTGAATATATATGTGTAAGAAATGAATATATATGTGTAAAAACTGAATGTATATGAGTAAGAACTGAAAATATATGCGTAAGAACTGAATATATATGCGTAAGAACTGAATATATATGCGTAAGAACGGAATATATATGCGTAAGAACGGAATATATATGCGTAAGAACGGAATATATATGCGTAAGAATGGAAGATATATGCGTAAGAACGGAATATATATGTGTAAGAAATGAATATATATGTGTCAGAACTGAATATATATGTGTAAGAACTGAATATATATGCGTAAGAACGGAATATATATGCCTAAGAACTGAATATATATGCGTAAGAACGGAATATATATGCGTAAGAAAAGAATATATATGCGTACGAACGGAATATATATGCGTAAGAACTGAATATATATGTGTAACAACTGAATATATATGTGTAAGAACTGAATATATATGTACAAAAACTGAATATATATGTGTAAGAACTGAATATATATGTCTAAAAACGGAATATATATGCATAAGAACGGAATATATATGTGTAAGAACTGAATATATATGTGTAAGAACTGAAACTATATGTGTAAGAACTGAATATATATGCGTAAGAACGGAATATATATGAGTAAGAACTGAATATATATGTGTAAGAACTGAATATATATGTGTAAGAACTGAATATATATGCGTAAGAACGGAATATATATGTATAGAAACTGAATATATATGTGTAAGAACTGAATATATATGTGTAAGAACTGAATATATATGCGTAAGAACTGAATATATATGCGTAAGAACTGAATATATATGTGTAAGGACTGAATATATATGCGTAAGAACGGAATATATATGCCTAAGAACTGAATATATATGCGTAAGAACGGAATATATATGCGTAAGAAAGGAATATATAAGCGTAAGAACGGAATATATATGCGTAAGAACTGAATATATATGTGTAAGAACTGAATATATATGAGTAAGAACTGAATATATATGTGTAAGAACTGAATATATATGTGTAAGAACTGAATATATATGTGTAAGAACGGAATATATATGCGTAAGAACGGAATATATATGCCTAAGAACTGAATATATATGCGTAAGAACGGAATATATATGCGTAAGAACGGAATATATATGCGTAAGAACGGAATATCTATGCGTAAGAACGGAATATATATGCGTAAGAACGGAATATATATGTGTAAGAACTGAATATATATGTGTAAGAACGGAATATATATGCGTAAGAACTGAATATATATGCGAAAGTACTGAATATATATGAGTAAGAACTGAATATATATGTGTAAGAACTGAATATATATGCATCAGAACGGAATATATATGTTTAAGAACTGAATATATATGCGTAAGTACTGAATATATATGTGTAAGAACTGAATATATATGTGTAACAACTGAATATATATGCGTAAAAACTGAAAATCAATGCGTAAGAACTGAATATATGCGTAAGAACTGAATATATATGCATAAGAACTGAATATATATGCGTAAGGACGGAATATATGCGTAAGAACTGAATATATATGTGTAAGAACTGAATATATATGCGTAAGAACTGAATATATATGTGTAAGAACTGAATATATATGTGTAAGAAATGAATATATATGTGTAAAAACTGAATGTATATGAGTAAGAACTGAAAATATATGCGTAAGAACTGAATATATATGCGTAAGAACTGAATATATATGCGTAAGAACGGAATATATATGCGTAAGAACGGAATATATATGCGTAAGAACGGAATATATATGCGTAAGAATGGAAGATATATGCGTAAGAACGGAATATATATGTGTAAGAAATGAATATATATGTGTAAGAACTGAATATATATGCGTAAGAACGGAATATATATGCATAAGACCGGAATATATATGCGTAAGAACTGAATATATATGTGTAAGAACTGAATATATATGCGTAAGAACGGAACATAAATGCGTAAAAACGGAATATATATGCGTAAGAACTGAATATATATGTGTAAGAACTGAATATATATGTGTAAGAACTGAATATATATATGTAAGAACTGAATATATATGTGTAAGAACTGAATATATATGCGTAAGAACTGAATATATATGTGTAAGAACTGAATATATATGCGTAAGAACGGAATATATATGCGTAAGAACGGAATATATATGCGTAAGAACGGAATATCTATGCGTAAGAACGGAATATATATGCGTAAGAACGGAATATATATGTGTAAGAACTGAATATATATGTGTAAGAACGGAATATATATGCGTAAGAACTGAATATATATGCGAATGTACTGAATATATATGAGTAAGAACTGAATATATATGTGTAAGAACTGAATATATATGCATCAGAACGGAATATATATGTTTAAGAACTGAATATATATGCGTAAGTACTGAATATATATGTGTAAGAACTGAATATATATGTGTAACAACTGAATATATATGCGTAAAAACTGAAAATCAATGCGTAAGAACTGAATATATGCGTAAGAACTGAATATATATGCATAAGAACTGAATATATATGCGTAAGGACGGAATATATGCGTAAGAACTGAATATATATGTGTAAGAACTGAATATATATGCGTAAGAACTGAATATATATGTGTAAGAACTGAATATATATGTGTAAGAAATGAATATATATGTGTAAAAACTGAATGTATATGAGTAAGAACTGAAAATATATGCGTAAGAACTGAATATATATGCGTAAGAACTGAATATATATGCGTAAGAACGGAATATATATGCGTAAGAACGGAATATATATGCGTAAGAACGGAATATATATGCGTAAGAATGGAAGATATATGCGTAAGAACGGAATATATATGTGTAAGAAATGAATATATATGTGTAAGAACTGAATATATATGCGTAAGAACGGAATATATATGCATAAGACCGGAATATATATGCGTAAGAACTGAATATATATGTGTAAGAACTGAATATATATGCGTAAGAACGGAATATAAATGCGTAAAAACGGAATATATATGCGTAAGAACTGAATATATATGTGTAAGAACTGAATATATATGTGTAAGAACTGAATATATATATGTAAGAACTGAATATATATGTGTAAGAACTGAATATATATGCGTAAGAACTGAATATATATGTGTAAGAACTGAATATATATGCGTTAGAACTGAATATATGCGTAAGAACTGAATATATATGCGTAAGAACGGAATATATATTTGTAAGAACTGAATATATATGTGTAAGAACTGAATATATATGTGTAAGAACTGAATATATATGTGTAAGAACTGAATATATATGTGTAAGAACGGAATATATATGTGTCAGAACTGAATATATATGTGTAAGAACGGAATATATATGCCTAAGAACTGAATATATATGCGTAAGAACGGAATATATATGCGTAAGAACGGAATATATAAGCATAAGAACTGAATATATATGCGTAAGAACTGATTATATATGCCTAAGAACTGAATATATATGCGCAAGAACGGAATATATATGCGTAAGAACGGAATATATAGGCGTAAGAACGGAATATATATGCGTAAGAACGGAATATATATGCTTAAGAACGGAATATATATGTGTAAGAACTGAATATATATGCGTAAGAACGGAATATATATGCGTAAGAACGGAATATATATGCGTAAGAACTGAATATATATGCGTAAGAACTAAATATTTATGTGTAAGAACTGAATATATATGTGTAAGAACTGAATATATATGCTTAAAAACTGAAAATATATGCGTAAGAACTGAATATATGCGTAAGAACGGAATATATATGCGTAAGAATGGAATATATATGTGTAAGAACTGAATATATATGTGTAAGAACTGAATATATATGTGTAAAAACGGAATATATATGTGTAAGAACTGAATATATATGTGTAAGAACTGAATATATATGTGTAAGAACTGAATATATATGTGTATGAACGGAATATATATGTGTAAGAACTGAATATATATGTGTAACAACTGAATATATATGCGTAAAAACTGAAAATCAATGCGTAAGAACTGAATATATGCGTAAGAACTGAATATATATGCATAAGAACTGAATATATATGCGTAAGGACGGAATATATGCGTAAGAACTGAATATATATGTGTAAGAACTGAATATATATGCGTAAGAACTGAATATATATGTGTAAGAACTGAATATATATGTGTAAGAAATGAATATATATGTGTAAAAACTGAATGTATATGAGTAAGAACTGAAAATATATGCGTAAGAACTGAATATATATGCGTAAGAACTGAATATATATGCGTAAGAACTGAATATATATGCGTAAGAACGGAATATATATGCGTAAGAACGGAATATATATGCGTAAGAATGGAAGATATATGCGTAAGAACGGAATATATATGTGTAAGAAATGAATATATATGTGTAAGAACTGAATATATATGTGTAAAAACTGAATGTATATGAGTAAGAACTGAATATATATGCGTAAGAACTGAATATATATGCGTAAGAACGGAATATATATGCGTAAGAACGGAATATATATGCGTAAGAACGGAATATATATGCGTAAGAATGGAAGATATATGCGTAAGAACGGAATATATATGTGTAAGAAATGAATATATATGTGTAAGAACTGAATATATATGCGTAAGAACGGAATATATATGCATAAGACCGGAATATATATGCGTAAGAACTGAATATATATGTGTAAGAACTGAATATATATGCGTAAGAACGGAATATAAATGCGTAAGAACGGAATATATATGCGTAAGAACTGAATATATATGTGTAAGAACTGAATATATATGTGTAAGAACTGAATATATATGTGTAAGAACTGAATATATATGTGTAAGAACTGAATATATATGCGTAAGAACTGAATATATATGTGTAAGAACTAATATATATGCGTTAGAACTGAATATATGCGTAAGAACTGAATATATATGCGTAAGAACGGAATATATATTTGTAAGAACTGAATATATATGTGTAAGAACTGAATATATATGTGTAAGAACTGAATATATATGTGTAAGAACTGAATATATATGTGTAAGAACTGAATATATATGTGTAAGAACGGAATATATATGTGTCAGAACTGAATATATATGTGTAAGAACGGAATATATATGCCTAAGAACTGAATATATATGCGTAAGAATGGAATATATATGCGTAAGAACGGAATATATAAGCATAAGAACTGAATATATATGCGTAAGAACTGATTATATATGCCTAAGAACTGAATATATATGCGCAAGAACGGAATATATATGCGTAAGAACGGAATATTTTAGGCGTAAGAACGGAATATATATGCGTAAGAACGGAATATATATGCTTAAGAACGGAATATATATGTGTAAGAACTGAATATATATGCGTAAGAACGGAATATATATGCGTAAGAACGGAATATATATGCGTAAGAACTGAACATATATGCGTAAGAACTAAATATTTATGTGTAAGAACTGAATATATATGTGTAAGAACTGAATATATATGCTTAAAAACTGAAAATATATGCGTAAGAACTGAATATATGCGTAAGAACGGAATATATATCCGTAAGAATGGAATATATATGTGTAAGAACTGAATATATATGTGTAAGAACTGAATATATATGTGTAAAAACGGAATATATATGTGTAAGAACTGAATATATATGTGTAAGAACTGAATATATATGTGTAAGAACTGAATATATATGTGTATGAACGGAATATATATGTGTAAGAACTGAATATATATGCGTAAGAACTGAATATATATGTGTAAGAACTGAATATATATGTGTAAGAACGGAATATATATGCGTAAGAACTGAATATATATGCGAAAGAACTGAATATATATGCGTAAGAACTGAATATATATGTGTAAGAACTGAATATATATGCATCAGAACGGAATATATATGTTTAAGAACTGAATATATATGCGTAAGTACTGAATATATATGTGTAAGAACTGATTATATATGTGTAACAACTGAATATATATGCGTAAAAACTGAAAATCAATGCGTAAGAACTATATATATGCGTAAGAACTGAATATATATGCATAAGAACTGAATATATATGCGCAAGGACGGAATATATGCGTAAGAACTGAATATATATGTGTAAGAACTGAATATATATGCGTAAGAACTGAATTTATATGTGTAAGAACTGAATATATATGTGTAAGAAATGAATATATATGTGTAAAAACTGAATGTATATGAGTAAGAACTGAAAATATATGCGTAAGAACTGAATATATATGCGTAAGAACTGAATATATATGCGTAAGAACGGAATATATATGCGTAAGAACGGAATATATATGCGTAAGAACGGAATATATATGCGTAAGAATGGAAGATATATGCGTAAGAAAGGAATATATATGTGTAAGAAATGAATATATATGTGTAAGAACTGAATATATATGCGTAAGAACGGAATATATATGCGTAAGACTGGAATATATATGCGTAAGAACTGAATATATATGTGTAAGAACTGAATATATATGCGTAAGAACGGAATATATATGCGTAAGAACGGAATATATATGCGTAAGAACTGAATATATATGTGTAAGAACTGAATATATATGTGTAAGAACTGAATATATATGTGTAAGAACTGAATATATATGCGTAAGAACTGAATATATATGTGTAAGAACTGAATATATATGCGTTAGAACTGAATATATGCGTAAGAACTGAATATATATGCGTAAGAACGGAATATATATTTGTAAGAACTGAATATATATGTGTAAGAACTGAATATATATGTGTAAGAACTGAATATATATGCCTAAGAACTGAATATATATGCGTAAGAACTGAATATATATGTGTAAGAACGGAATATATATGTGTCAGAACTGAATATATATGTGTAAGAACTGAATATATATGCCTAAGAACTGAATATATATGCGTAAGAACGGAATATATATGCGTAAGAACGGAATATATATGCATAAGAACTGAATATATATGCGTAAGAACTGATTATATATGCCTAAGAACTGAATATATATGCGCAAGAACGGAATATATATGCGTAAGAACGGAATATATAGGCGTAAGAGCGGAATATATATGCGTAAGAACGGAATATATATGCTTAAGAACGGAATATATATGTGTAAGAACTGAATATATATGCGTAAGAACGGAATATATTTGCGTAAGAACGGAATATATATGCGTAAGAACTGAATATATATGCGTAAGAACTAAATATTTATGTGTAAGAACTGAATATATATGTGTAAGAACTGAATGTATATGCGTAAAAACTGAAAATATATGCGTAAGAACTGAATATATGCGTAAGAACGGAATATATATGCGTAAGAATGGAATATATATGTGTAAGAACTGAATATATATGTGTAAGAACTGAATATATATGTGTAAAAACGGAATATATATGTGTAAGAACTGAATATATATGTGTAAGAACTGAATATATATGTGTAAGAACTGAATATATATGTGTATGAACGGAATATATATGTGTAAGAACTGAATATATATGCGTAAGAACTGAATATATATGTGTAAGAAGTGAATATATATGCGTAAGAACTGAATATATATGTGTAAGAACTGAATATATATGTGTAAGAACGGAATATATATGCGTAAGAACGGAATATATATGAGTAAGAACTGAATATACATGTGTAAGAACTGAATATATATGTGTAATAACTGAATATATATGCGTAAGAACGGAATATATATGTATAATAACTGAATATATATGTGTAAGAACTGAATATATATGTGTAAGAACTGAATATATATGTGTAAGAACTGAATATATATGCGTAAGAACTGAATATATATGTGTAAGAACTGAATATATATGTGTAAGGACTGAATATATATGCGTAAGAACGGAATATATATGCCTAAGAACTGAATATATATGCGTAAGAACGGAATATATATGCTTAAGAAAGGAATATATATGCGTAAGAAAGGAATACATATGCGTAAGTACTGAATATATATGTGTAAGAACTGAATATATATGAGTAAGAACTGAATATATATGTGTAAGAACTGAATATATATGTCTAAGAACTGAATATATATGTGTAAGAACGGAATATATATGCCTAAGACCTGAATATATATGCGTAAGAACGGAATATATATGCGTAAGAACGGAATATATATGCGTAAGAACGGAATATCTATGCGTAAGAACGGAATATATATGCGTAAGAACGGAATATATTTGTGTAAGAACTGAATATATATGTGTAAGAACTGAATATATATGTGTAAGAACTGAATATATATGTGTAAGAACGGAATATATATGCGTAAGAACGGAATATATATGAGTAAGAACTGAATATATATGTGTAAGAACTGAATATATATGTGTAAGGACTGAATATATATGCGTAAGAACGGAATATATATGCCTAAAAACTGAATATATATGCGTAAGAACGGAATATATATGCGTAAGAAAGGAATATATATGCGTAAGAAAGGAATATATATGCGTAAGAACTGAATATATATGTCTAAGAACTGAATATATATGTGTAAGAACGGAATATATATGCCTAAGAACTGAATATATATGCGTAAGAACGGAATATATATGCGTAAGAACGGAATATCTATGCGTAAGAACGGAATATCTATGCGTAAGAACGGAATATATTTGTGTAAGAACTGAATATATATGTGTAAGAACGGAATATATATGCGAAAGAACAGAATATATATGCGAAAGAACTGAATATATATGCGTAAGAACTGAATATATATGTGTAAGAACTGAATATATATGCATCAGAACGGAATATATATGTGTAAGAACTGAATATATATGTGTAAGAACGGAATATATATGCGTAAGAATGGAAGATATATGCGTAAGAACGGAATATATATGTGTAAGAAATGAATATATATGTGTAAGAACTGAATATATATGCGTAAGAACGGAATATATATGTGTAAGAACTGAATATATATGCGTAAGAACTGAATATATTTGTGTAAGAACTGAATATACATGCGTAAGAACTGAATATATGCGTAAGAACTGAATATATATGCGTAAGAACGGAATATATATTTGTATAAACTGAATATATATGTGTAAGAACTGAATATATATGTGTAAGAACTGAATATATATGTGTAAGAACTGAATATATATGTGTAAGAACTGAATATATATGTGTAAGTGTAAGAACTGAATATATATGTTTAAGAACTGAATATATATGTGTAAGAACGGAGTATATATGCGTAAGAACTGAATATATACGTAAGAACTGAATATATGCGTAAAAACGGAATATATATGCGTAACAACGGAATATATATGCGTATGAACGGAATATATATGGGTAAGAACTGAATATATATGTGTAAGAACTGAATATATATGTGTAAGAACTGAATATATATGTGTAAGAACGGAATATATATGCATAAGAACGGAAT
>JAWPHD010025854.1:0-15031 GCA_037043455.1 Cyrtodaria siliqua
TCCGTTCTTACTCATATATATTCAGTTCTTACACATATATATTCAGTTCTTACACATATATATTCCGTTCTTACACATATATATTCAGTTCTTACACATATATATTTCGTTCTTACGCATATATATTCCGTTCTTACGCATATATATTCCGTTCTTACGCATATATATTTAGTTCTTACGCATATATATTCCGTTCTTACGCATATATATTCCATTCTTACGCATATATATTCAGTTCTTACACATATATATTCAGTTCTTACACATATATATTCAGTTCTAACACATATATATTCAGTTCTTACACATATATATTCAGTTCTTACATATCTATATTCCGTTCTTACACATATATATTCAGTTCTTACACATATATATTCCATTCTTACGCATATATATTTCGTCCTTACACATATATATTCAGTTCTTACACATATATATTCCGTTCTTACGCATATATATTCCGATCTTACGCATATATATTCCGTTCTTACGCATATATATTCCGTTCTTACGCATATATATTCAGTTCTTACGCATATATATTCCATTCTTACGCATATATATTCAGTTCGTACACATATATATTCAGTTCTTACACATATATATTCCGTTCTTACGCATATATATTCAGTTCTTACACATATATATTCCGTTCTTACGCATATATATTCAGTTCTTACACATATATATTCAGTTCTTAAACATATATATTCAGTTCTTACGCATATATATTCAGTTCTTACGCATATATTCAGTTCTTACGCATATATATTCAGTTCTTACACATATATATTCAGTTCTTACACATATATATTCGGTTCTTACACATATATATATATTCAGTTCTTACACATATATATTCAGTTCTTACACATATATATTCCGTTCTTACGCATATATATTCAGTATTTACACATATATATTTAGTTCTTACACATATATATTCAGTTCTCACACATATATTTTTATTTCTTACACATATATATTTCATTCTTACGCATATATATTCCGTTCTTACACATATATATTCTGTTCTAATACATATATATTCCGTTCTAACGCATATATATTTCGTTCTTACGCATATATATTCCGTTCTTACGCATATACATTCCGTTCTTACGCATATATATTCCGTTCTTACGCATATATATTCAGTTCTTACACATATATATTCTGTTCTTACACATATATATATTCAGTTCTTACAAATATATATTCCGTTCTTACGCATATATATTCCGTTCTTACGCATATATATTCCGTTATTACGCATATATATTCCGATCTTACGCATATATATTCAGTTCTTACACATGTATATTCAGTTCTTACACATATATATTCAGTTCTTACACATATATATTCAGTTCTTACGCATATATATTCCGTTCTTACGCAAATATATTCAGTTCTTACACATATATATTCAGTTCTTACACATATATATTCAGTTCTTACGCATATATATTCCGTTCTTACGCATATATATTCAGTTCTTACGCATATATATTCCGTTCTTACGCATATATATTCCGTTCTTACGAATATATATTCCATTCTTACGCATATATTCAGTTCTTACGCATACATTTTCCGTTCTTACGCATATATATTCCGATCTTACGCATATATATTCCGTTCTTACGCATATATATTCCGTTCTTACGCATATATATTCCGTTCTTACGCATATATATTCCGTTCTTACGCATATATATTCAGTTCTTACAGATATATATTCAGTTCTTACACTTATATATTCAGTTCTTACACATATATCTTCAGTTCTTACAATTATATTCCGTTCTTACGCATATATATTCCGTTCTTACGCATATATATTCCGTTCTTACGCATATATATTCCGATCTTACGCATATATATTCAGTTCTTACACATATATATTCAGCTTACGCATATATATTCAGTTCTTACGCATATATATTCAGTTCTTACACATATATATTCCGTTCGTACGCATATATATTCCGTTCTTACGCATATATATTCCGATCTTACGCATATATATTCAGTTCTTACACATATATATTCAGTTCTAACACATATATATTCAGTTCTTACACATATATATTCAGTTATTACAGATATATATTCCGTTCTTACACATATATATTCAGTTCTTACACATATATATTCCATTCTTACGCATATATATTCCGTCCTTACACATATATATTCAGTACTTACACATATATATTCCGTTCTTACGCATATATATTCCGTTCTTACGCATATATATTCAGTTCTTACGCATATATATTACGTTCTTACGCATATATATTCCATTCTTGCACATATATATTCAGTTCTTACACATATATATTCAGTTCTAATACATATATATTCAGTTCTAACACATATATATTCAGTTCTTACACATATATATTCAGTTCTTACAGATATATATTCCGTTCTTACACATATATATTCAGTTCTTACACATATATATTCCATTCTTACGCATATATATTCCGTCCTTACACATATATATTCAGTTCTTACACATATATATTCCGTTCTTACGCATATATATTCCGTTCTTACGCATATATATTCCGTTCTTACGCATATTTATTCCGTTCTTACGCATATATATTCCATTCTTACGCATATATTCAGTTATTACACATATATATTCAGTTCTTACGCATATATATTCCGTTCTTACGCATATATATTCCGATCTTACGCATATATATTCCGTTCTTACGCATATATATTCCATTCTTACGCATATATATTCAGTTCTTACGCATATATATTCAGTTCGTACACATATATATTCCATTCTTACGCATATATATTCAGTTCTTACACATATATATTCCGTTCTTACGCATATATATTCAGTTCTTACACATATATATTCAGTTCTTACACATACATATTCAGTACTTACACATATATATTCAGTTCTTACACATATATATTCAGGTCTTACACATATATATTCAGTTCTTACCCATATATATTCAGTTCTTACGCATATATTCAGTTCTTACAAATATATATTCAGTTCTAATACATATATATCCAGTTCTTACACATATATATTCAGTTCTTACAGATATATATTCCGTTCTTACACATATATATTCAGTTCTTACACATATATTTTCCATTCTTACGCATATATATTCCGTTCTTACGCATATATATTCAGTTCTTACGCATATATATTCCGTTCTTACGCATATATATTCCGTTCTTACGAATATATATTCCATTCTTACGCATATATTCAGTTCTTACGCATAAATTTTCCGTTCTTACGCATATATATTCCGATCTTACGCATATATATTCCGTTCTTACGCATATATATTCCGTTCTTACGCATATATATTCCGTTCTTACGCATATATATTCCGTTCTTACGCATATATATTCAGTTCTTACAGATATATATTCAGTTCTTACACTTATATATTCAGTTCTTACACATATATCTTCAGTTCTTACAAATATATTCCGTTCTTACGCATATATATTCCGTTCTTACGCATATATATTCCGTTCTTACGCATATATATTCCGATCTTACGCATATATATTCAGTTCTTACACATATATATTCAGCTTACGCATATATATTCAGTTCTTACGCATATATATTCAGTTCTTACACATATATATTCCGTTCGTACGCATATATATTCCGTTCTTACGCATATATATTCCGATCTTACGCATATATATTCAGTTCTTACACATATATATTCAGTTCTAACACATATATATTCAGTTCTTACACATATATATTCAGTTATTACAGATATATATTCCGTTCTTACACATATATATTCAGTTCTTACACATATATATTCCATTCTTACGCATATATATTCCGTCCTTACACATATATATTCAGTACTTACACATATATATTCCGTTCTTACGCATATATATTCCGTTCTTACGCATATATATTCAGTTCTTACGCATATATATTACGTTCTTACGCATATATATTCCATTCTTGCACATATATATTCAGTTCTTACACATATATATTCAGTTCTAATACATATATATTCAGTTCTAACACATATATATTCAGTTCTTACACATATATATTCAGTTCTTACAGATATATATTCCGTTCTTACACATATATATTCAGTTCTTACACATATATATTCCATTCTTACGCATATATATTCCGTCCTTACACATATATATTCAGTTCTTACACATATATATTCCGTTCTTACGCATATATATTCCGTTCTTACGCATATATATTCCGTTCTTACGCATATTTATTCCGTTCTTACGCATATATATTCCATTCTTACGCATATATTCAGTTATTACACATATATATTCAGTTCTTACGCATATATATTCCGTTCTTACGCATATATATTCCGATCTTACGCATATATATTCCGTTCTTACGCATATATATTCCATTCTTACGCATATATATTCAGTTCTTACGCATATATATTCAGTTCGTACACATATATATTCCATTCTTACGCATATATATTCAGTTCTTACACATATATATTCCGTTCTTACGCATATATATTCAGTTCTTACACATATATATTCAGTTCTTACACATACATATTCAGTAGTTACACATATATATTCAGTTCTTACACATATATATTCAGGTCTTACACATATATATTCAGTTCTTACCCATATATATTCAGTTCTTACGCATATATTCAGTTCTTACAAATATATATTCAGTTCTAATACATATATATCCAGTTCTTACACATATATATTCAGTTCTTACAGATATATATTCCGTTCTTACACATATATATTCAGTTCTTACACATATATTTTCCATTCTTACGCATATATATTCCTTCCTTACACATATATATTCAGTTCTTACACATATATATTCCGTTCTTACGCATATATATTCCGTTCTTACGCATATATTTTCCGTTGTTACGCATATATATTCCGTTCTTACGCATATATATTCCATTCTTACGCATATATATTCAGTTCTTACACATATATATTCAGTTCTTACACATATATATTCAGTTCTAACACATATATATTCAGTTCTTACACATATATATTCAGTTCTTACAGATATATATTCCGTTCTTACACATATATATTCAGTTCTTACACATATATATTCCATTCTTACGCATATATATTCCGTCCTTACACATATATATTCAGTTCTTACACATATATATTCCGTTCTTACGAATATATATTCCGTTCTTACGCATATATATTCCGTTCTTACGCATATATATTCCGTTCTTACGCATATATATTCCATTCTTACGCATATATTCAGTTCTTACACATATATATTCAGTTCTTACGCATATATATTCCGTTCTTATGCATATATATTCCGATCTTACGCATATATATTCCGTTCTTACGCATATATATTCCATTCTTACGCATATATATTCAGTTCTTACGCATATATATTCAGTTCGTACACATATATATTCAGTTCTTACACATATATATTCCGTTCTTACGCATATATATTCAGTTCTTACACATATATATTCCGTTCTTACGCATATATATTCAGTTATTACACATATATATTCAGTTCTTACACATATATATTCAGTACTTACACATACATATTCAGATCGTACACATATATATTCAGTTCTTACACATATATATTCAGTTCTTACACTTATATATTCAGTTCTTACACATATATCTTCAGTTCTTACAATTATATTCCGTTCTTACGCATATATATTCAGTTCTTACACATATATATTCAGTTCTAACACATATATATTCAGTTCTTACACATATATATTCAGTTCTTACACATATATATTCCGTTCTTACACATATATATTCAGTTCTTACACATATATATTCCATTCTGACGCATATATATTCCGTCCTTACACATATATATTCAGTTCTTACACATATATATTCCGTTCTTACGCATATATATTCCGTTCTTACGCATATATATTCCGTTCTTACGCATATTTATTCCGTTCTTACGCATATATATTCCATTCTTACGCATATATTCATTTCTTACACATATATATTCCGTTCTTACGCATATATATTCCGTTCTTACGCATATATATTCCGATCTTACGCAAATATATTCCGTTCTTACGAATATATATTCCATTCTTACGCATATATATTCAGTTCTTACGCATATATATTCAGTTCGTACACATATATATTCCGTTCTTACGCATATATATTCAGTTCTTACACACATATATTCCGTTCTTACGCATATATATTCAGTTCTTACACATATATATTCAGTTCTTACACATATATATTCAGTACTAACACATATATATTCAGTTCTTACACATATATATTCAGTTCTTACACATATATATTCAGTTCTTACGCATATATATTCAGTTCTTACGCATATATTCAGTTCTTACAAATATATATTCCGTTCTTACACATATATATTCAGTTCTTACAAATATATATTCCATTCTTACGCATATATATTCCGTCCTTACACATATATATTCAGTTCTTACACATATATATTCCGTTCTTACGCATATATATTCCGTTCTTACGCATATATTTTCCGTTCTTACCCATATATATTCCGTTCTTACGCATATATATTCCATTCTTACGCATATATATTCAGTTCTTACACATATATATTCAGTTCTTACACATATATAATCAGTTCTAACACATATATATTCAGTTCTTACACATATATATTCAGTTCTTACAGATAAATATTCCGTTCTTACACATATATATTCAGTTCTTACACATATATATTCCATTCTTACGCATATATATTCCGTCCTTACACATATATATTCAGTTCTTACACATATATATTCCGTTCTTACGAATATATATTCCGTTCTTACGCATATATATTCCGTTCTTACGCATATATATTCCGTTCTTACGCATATATATTCCATTCTTACGCATATATTCAGTTCTTACACATATATATTCAGTTCCTACGCATATATATTCCGTTCTTACGCATATATATTCCGATCTTACGCATATATATTCAGTTCTTACGCATATATATTCAGTTCGTAAACATATATATTCAGTTCTTACACATATATATTCCGTTCTTACGCATATATATTCAGTTCTTACACATATATATTCCGTTCTTACGCATATATATTCAGTTCTTACACATATATATTCAGTTCTTACACATATATATTCAGTACTTACACATATATATTCAGATTGTACACATATATATTCAGTTCTTACACATATATATTCAGTTCTTACGCATATATATTCAGTTCTAACGCATATATTCAGTTCTTACGCATATATATTCAGTTCTTACGCATATATATTCAGTTCTTACACATATATATTCCGTTCTTACGCATATATATTCCGTTCTTACGCATATATATTCAGTTCTTACGCATATATATTCCGATCTTACGCATATATATTCAGTTCTTACAAATATATATTCAGTTCTTACACATATATATTCAGTTCTTACACATATATATTCAGTTCTTACACATATATATTTAGTTCTTACACATATATATTCAGTTCTTACACATATATATTCCATTCTTACGCATATATATTCCGTTCTTACACATATATATTCCATTCTTACGCATATATATTCCGTTCTTACGCATATATATTCAGTTCTTACGCATATATATTCCGATCTTACGCATATATATTCAGTTCTTACACATATATATTCAGTTCTTACACATATATATTCAGTTCTTACACATATATATTCAGTTCTTACACTTATATATTCAGTTCTTACGCATATATATTCAGTATTTACACATATATATTCAGTTCTTACATATATATATTCAGTTCTTACACATATATATTTATTTCTTACACATATATATTCCATTCTTACGCATATATATTCCGTTCTTACACATATATATTCAGTTCTAATACATATATATTCCGTTCTTACGCATATATATTCCGTTCTTACGCATATATATTCCGTTCTTAGGCAAATATATTCCGTTCTTACGCATATATATTTAGTTCTTCGGCATATATGTTCCGTTCTTACTCATATATATTCAGTTCTTACACATATATATTCAGTTCTTACACATATATATTCAGTTCTTACTCATATATATTCAGTTCATACACATATATATTCAGTTCTTACACATATATTTCGTTCTAACACATATATGTTCAGTTCTTACACATATATATTCAGTTCTTACATATCTATATTCCGTTCTTACACATATATATTCAGTTCTTACACATATATATTCCATTCTTACGCATATATTCAGTTCTTACACATATATATTCAGTTCTTACGCATATATATTCCGATCTTACGCATATATATTCCGTTCTTACGCATATATATTCCGTTCTTACGCATATATATTCCGTTCTTACGCATATAAATTCCATTCTTACGCATATATATTCAGTTCGTACACATATATATTCAGTTCTTACACATATATATTCCGTTCTTACGCATATATATTCAGTTCTTACACATATATATTCCGTTCTTACGCATATATATTCAGTTCTTACACATATATATTCAGTTCTTACACATATATATTCAGTACTTACACATATATATTCAGTTCTTACACATATATATTCAGTTCTTACGCATATATATTCAGTTCTTACGCATATATTCAGTTCTTACACATATATATTCAGTTATAACACATATATATTCATTTCTTACACATATATATTCAGTTCTTACAGATATATATTCCGTTCTTACACATATATATTCAGTTCTTACACATATATATTCCATTCTTACGCATATATATTCCGTCCTTACACATATATATTCAGTTCTTACACATATATATTCCGTTCTTACGCATATATATTCCGTTCTTACTCATATATATTCAGTTCTTACACATATATATTCAGTTCTTACACATATATATTCAGTTCTTACACATATATATTCAGTTCTTACACATATATATTCAGTTCTTACTCATATATATTCAGTTCATACACATATATTTTCAGTTCTTACACATACATATTCCGTTCTAACACATATATATTCAGTTCTTACATATCTATATTCCGTTCTTACACATATATATTCCGTTCTTACACATATATATTCCATTCTTACGCATATATATTCCGTCCTTACACATATATATTCAGTTCTTACACATATATATTCCGTTCTTACGCATATATATTCCGAACTTACGCATATATATTCCGTTCTTACGCATATATATTCCGTTCTTACGCATATATATTTCATTCTTACGCATATATATTCAGTTCTTACGCATATATATTCAGTTCGTACACATATATATTCAGTTCTTACACATATATATTCCGTTCTTACGCATATATATTGAGTTCTTACACATATATATTCCGTTCTTACGCATATATATTCCGTTCTTACACATATATATTCAGTTCTTACACATATATATTCAGTACTTACACATATATATTCAGTTCTTACACATATATATTCAGTTCTTACGCATATATATTCAGTTCTTACACATATATATTCAGTTCTTACACATATATATTCAGTTCTTACGCATATATATTCAGTTCTTACGCATATATATTCAGTTCTTACGCATATATTCAGTTCTTACACATATATATTCAGTTCTAACACATATATATTCAGTTCTTACACATATATATTCAGTTCTTACAGATATATATTCCGTTCTTACACATATATATTCAGTTCTTACACATGTATATTCCATTCTTACGCATATATATTCCGTCCTTACACATATATATTCAGTTCTTACACATATATATTCCGTTCTTACGCATATATATTCCGTTCTTACGCATATATATTCCGTTCTTACGCATATATATTCCGTTCTTACGCATATATATTCCATTCTTACGCATATATATTCCGTTTTTACGCATATATATTCCGTTCTTACGCATATATATTCCGTTCTTACGCATATATATTCCATTCTTACGCATATATTCAGTTCTTACACATATATATTCAGTTCTTACGCATATATTTTCCGTTCTTATGCATATATATTCCGATCTTACGCATATATATTCCATTCATACGCATATATATTCAGTTCTTACGCATATATATTCAGTTCGTACACATATATATTCAGTTCTTACACATATATATTCCGTTCTTACGCATATATATTCAGTTCTTACGCATATATATTCCGTTCTTACGCATATATATTCAGTTCTTACGCATATATATTCAGTTCTTACACATATATATTCAGTACTTACACATATATTCGGTTCTTACGCATATATATTCGGTTCTTACGCATATATATTCCGTTCTTACGCATATATATTCCGTTCTTACGCATATATTTTCCATTAATACGCATATATTCAGTTCTTACACATATATATTCAGTTCTTACGCATATATATTCCGTTCTTACGCATATATATTCCGATCTTACGCATATATATTCCGTTCTTACGCATATATATTCCATTCTTACGCATATATATTCAGTTCTTACGCATATATATTCAGTTCTTACGCATATATTCAGTTCTTACGCATATATATTCAGTTCTTACGTATATATATTCAGTTCTTACACATATATATTCCGTTCTTACGCATATATATTCCGTTCTTACGCATATATATTCAGTTCTTACGCATATATATTCCGATCTTACGCATATATATTCAGTTCTTACAAATATATATTCAGTTCTTACACATATATATTCAGTTCTTACACATATATATTCAGTTCTTACACATATATATTCAGTTCTTACACATATATATTCAGTTCTTACACATATATATTCAGTTCTTACACTTATATATTCAGTTCTTACGCATATATATTCAGTATTTACACATATATATTCAGTTCTTACACATATATATTCAGTTCTTACACATATATATTTAATTTTTACACATATATATTCCATTCTTACGCATATATATTCCGTTCTTATACATATATATTCAGTTCTAATACATATATATTCCGTTCTTACGCATATATATTCCGTTCTTACGCATATATATTCCGTTCTTACGCATATATATTCCGTTCTTACACATATATATTCAGTTCTTACACTTATATATTCAGTTCTTACGCATATATATTCAGTATTTACACATATATATTCAGTTCTTACACATATATATTCAGTTCTTACACATATATATTCAGTTCTTACAAATATATATTCCGTTCTTACGCATATATATTCCGTTCTTACGCATATATATTCCGTTATTACGCATATATTTTCCGATCTTACGCATATATATTCAGTTCTTACACATGTATATTCAGTTCTTACACACACATATATATTCAGTTCTTACGCATATATATTCCGTTCTTACGCATATATATTCAGTTCTTACACATATATATTCAGTTCTTACACATATATATTCAGTTCTTACGCATATATATTCCGTTCTTACGCATATATATTCAGTTCTTACGCATATATATTCCGTTCTTACGCATATATATTCCGTTCTTACGCATATATATTCCATTCTTACGCATATATTCAGTTCTTACGCATATATATTCCGTTCTTACGCATATATATTCCGATCTTACGCATAAATATTCCGTTCTTACGCATATAGATTCAGTTCTTACGCATATATATTCCATTCTTACGCATATATATTCAGTTCTTACGCATATATATTCAGTTCGTACACATATATATTCAGTTCTTACGCATATATATTCCGTTCTTACGCATATATATTTCGTTCTTACGCATATATATTCAGTTCTTACACATATATATTCAGTTATTACAGATATATATTCAGTTCTTACACTTATATATTCAGTTCTTACACATATATCTTCAGTTCTTACAATTATATTCCGTTCTTACGCATATATATTCCGTTCTTACGTATATATATTCCGATCTTACGCATATATATTCAGTTCTTACACATATATATTCAGCTTACGCATATATATTCAGTTCTTACGCATATATATTCAGTTCTTACACATATATATTCCGTTCTTACGCATATATATTCCGTTCTTACGCATATATATTCCGATCTTACGCATATATATTCAGTTCTTACACATATATATATATTCAGTTATAACACATATATATTCAGTTCTTACACATATATATTCAGTTATTACAGATATATATTCCGTTCTTACACATATATATTCAGTTCTTACACATATATATTCCATTCTTACGCATATATATTCCGTCCTTACACATATATATTCAGTTCTTACACATATATATTCCTTTCTTACGCATATATATTCCGTTCTTACGCATATATATTCCGTTCTTACGCATATATATTCCATTCTTACGCAAATATATTCATTTCTTGCGCATATATATTCAGTTCGTACACATATATATTCAGTTCTTACGCATATATATTCCGTTCTTACGCATATATATTTCGTTCTTACGCATATATATTCATTTCTTACACATATATATTCAGTTCTTACAGATATATATTCAGTTCTTACACTTATATATTCAGTTCTTACACATATATCTTCAGTTCTAACAATTATATTCCGTTCTTACGCATATATATTCCGTTCTTACGCATATATATTCCGTTCTTACGCATATATATTCCGATCTTACGCATATATATTCAGTTCTTACACATATATATTCAGCTTACGCATATATATTCAGTTCTTACGCATATATATTCAGTTCTTACACATATATATTCCGTTCTTACGCATATATATTCCGTTCTTACGCATATATATTCCGATCTTACGCATATATATTCAGTTCTTACACATATATATTCAGTTCTAACACATATATATTCAGTTCTTACACATATATATTCAGTTATTACAGATATATATTCCGTTCTTACACATATATATTCAGTTCTTACACATATATATTCCATTCTTACGCATATATATTCCGTCCTTACACATATATATTCAGTTCATACACATATCTATTCCGTTCTTACTCATCTATATTCCGTTCTTACGCATATATATTCCGTTCTTACGCATATATATTACGTTCTTACGCATATATATTCCATTCTTACGCATATATATTCAGTTCTTACACATATATATTCAGTTCTTACACATATATATTCAGTTCTAACACATATATATTCAGTTCTTCAACATATATATTCAGTTCTTACAGATATATATTCCGTTCTTACACATATATATTCAGTTCTTACACATATATATTCCATTCTTACGCATATATATTCCGTCCTTACACATATATATTCAGTTCTTACAAATATATTTTCCGTTCTTACGCATATATATTCCGTTCTTACGCATATATATTCCGTTCTTACGCATATTTATTCCGTTCTTACGCATATATATTCCATTCTTACGCATATATTCATTTCTTACACATATATATTCAGTTCTTACGCATATATATTCCGTTCTTACGCATATATATTCCGATCTTACGCATATATATTCCGTTCTTACGCATATATATTCCATTCTTACGTATATATATTCAGTTCTTACGCATATATATTCAGTTCGTACACATATATATTCCGTTCTTACGCATATATATTCAGTTCTTACACATATATATTCCGTTCTTACGCATATATATTCAGTTCTTACACATATATATTCAGTTCTTACACATATATATTCAGTACTAACACATATATATTCAGTTCTTACACATATATATTCAGTTCTTACACATATATATTCAGTTCTTACGCATATATATTCAGTTCTTACGCATATATTCAGTTCTTACAAATATATATTCCGTTCTTACACATATATATTCAATTCTTACACATATATATTCCATTCTTACGCATATATATTCCGTCCTTACACATATATATTCAGTTCTTACACATATATATTCCGTTCTCACGCATATATATTCCGTTCTTACGCATATATTTTCCGTTCTTACGCATATATATTCCGTTCTTACGCATATATATTCAGTTCTTACGCATATATATTCAGTTCTTACACATATATATTCAGTTCTTACACATATATATTCAGTTCTTACACATATATATTCAGTTCTTACACATATATATTCAGTTCTTACAGATATATATTCCGTTCTTACACATATATATTCAGTTCTTACACATATATATTCAGTTCTTACACATATATATTCAGTTCTTACAAATATATATTCCGTTCTTACGCATATATATTCCGTTCTTACGCATATATATTCCGTTATTACGCATATATTTTCCGATCTTACGCATATATATTCAGTTCTTACACATGTATGTTCAGTTCTTACACATATATATTCAGTTCTTACACATATATATTCAGTTCTTACGCATATATATTCCGTTCTTACGCATATATATTCAGTTCTTACACATATATATTCAGTTCTTACACATATATATTCAGTTCTTACGCATATATATTCCGTTCTTACGCATATATATTCAGTTCTTACGCATATATATTCCGTTCTTACGCATATATATTCCGTTCTTACGCATATATATTCCATTCTTACGCATATATTCAGTTCTTACGCATATATATTCCGTTCTTACGCATATATATTCCGATCTTACGCACATATATTCCGTTCTTACGCATATATATTCCGTTCTTACGCATATATATTCCATTCTTACGCATATATATTCAGTTCTTACGCATATATATTCAGTTCGTACACATATATATTCAGTTCTTACGCATATATATTCCGTTCTTACGCATATATATTTCGTTCTTACGCATATATATTCAGTTCTTACACATATATATTCAGTTCTTACAGATATATATTCAGTTCTTACACTTATATATTCAGTTCTTACACATATATCTTCAGTTCTTACAATTATATTCCGTTCTTACGCATATATATTCCGTTCTTACGCATATATATTCCGATCTTACGCATATATATTCAGTTC
>JAWPHD010025855.1:0-15031 GCA_037043455.1 Cyrtodaria siliqua
GTCTTACACATATATATTCCGTTCTCTACACGTAATTATTCCGTTATTACACCTATATATTCCGTTCTTACACATATATATTCACTTCTTACACATATATATTCAGTTCTTACACATATATAATTCCGTTCTTACACATATATAAACATATATATTCCGTTCTTACACATATATATTCCGTTCTTACAGGTACATATCGTTCTTACACATATATATTCCGTTCTTACACATATATATTCAGTTCTTACACAATATATATTCCGTTCTTACACATATATATTCCGTTCTTACACATATAATTCGTTCTTACACATATATATTAGTTCTTACACATAAATATTCCTTCTACACATATATATTCCGTTCTTACAAATATATATTCCGTTCTTACACGTACATTATTCCGTTCTTACACATATATATTCCCGTTCTTACACATATATATTCCGTTCTTAACATATATATTCAGTTCTTACACATATATATTCACTTCTTACACATATATATTCCGTTCTTACAATATATATTTCAGTTCTTACAAATATATATATTCCGTTCTTAACACATATATATTCAGTTCTTACACATATATATTCACTTCTTACACCTATATATTCCGTTCTAACACAATAGATTCCGTTCTTACCATATATATCCGTTCTTACACATATATATTCCGTTCTTACTCATATATATTCCGTTCTTACGCATATGTATCAGTTCTTACACATATATTCAGTTCTTACAGATATATATTCAGTTCTTAACGCATATATATTCAGTTCTTACGCATACTATTCAGTTCCTACGCATATATATTCCATATTCATTACACAAATATTTTCAGTTCTTACACATATATTTCCGTTCCTTACACGTACTATAACTATCCGTTCTTACACATATATAATACCGTTCTTACACTATATAATCCGTTCTTACCTATATATTCACTTTACACATATAATTCAATTTTTACACATATATATTCCGTTCTATACACATATATACACATATATATTCCGTTCTTACACAAATAATATTCCGTACTTACACGTACATATTCCGTTCTTACACATATATAATCCGTTCTTACACATATATATTCAGTTCTTGCACATATATATTCAGTTCTTACGCATATATGTGCAAGAACTGAATATTATATGTGTAAGAACGGAATATATATGTGTAAGAACGGAATATGTACGTGTAAGTACGAATATATATGTGTAAGAACGGAATATATATGTGTATATATGTGTAAGAACGAATATATATGTGTAAAAATTTGAATATATATGTGTAAGAAGTGAATATATATGTGTAAGAACGGATTATATATGTGTAAGAACGGAAGATATATGTGTAAGAACGAATATGTACGTGTAAGAACGGAATATATATGTGTAAGAACTGAACATATATGTGTAAGAAATGAATATATATGCGTAAGAACTGAATATGTATGCGTAAGAACTGAATATATATGCGTAAGAACTGAATATATATCTGTAAGAACTGAATATATGTGTAAGAAACTGAATACATATGCGTTAGAACGGAATATATATGAGTAAGAACGGAATATATATGTGTAAGAACGGAATATGTACGTGTAAGAACGAAATATATATGTGTAAGAACGGAATAAATATGTGTAAGAACGGAATATGTACGTGTAAGAACGGAATATATATGTGTAAGAACGGATTATATATGTGTAAGAAGTGAATATATGTGTGTAAGAACTGAATATATATGTGTAAGAAACGGAATATATGTGTGTAAGAACGGAATATATATATGTGTAAGAAATGAATATATATGCGTAAGAACTGAATATGTATGCGTAAGAACTGAATATATATGCGTAAGAACTGAATATATATCTGTAAGAAACTGAATATATGTGTAAGAACTGAATACATATGCGTAAGAACGGAATATATATGAGTAAGAACGGAATATATATGTGTAAGAACGGAATATATATGTGTAAGAACGGAATCTATATGTGTAAGAACGGAATATATATGTGTAAGAAGTGAATATATATGTGTAAGAACTGAATATATATGTGTAAGGACGGAATATATATATTTGTAAGAACTAAATATATATTTGTAAGAACGGAATATATATGTGTAAGAAGTGAATATATATGTGTAAGAACTGAATATATATGTGTAAGAACGGAATATGTACCTGTAAGAACGGAATATATATGTGTAAGAACGGAATATATATGTTTATATATGTGTAAGAACGGAATATATATGTGTAAGAAGTGAATATATATGTGTAAGAACTAAATATATATGTGTAAGAACGAAATATATATGTGTAAGAACGGAATAAATATGTGTAAGAACGGAATATATATGTGTAAGAACTGAATATATATGTGTAAGAACGGAATATATATGTGTAAGAACGGAATATGTACCTGTAAGAACGGAATATATATGTGTAAGAACGGAATATATATGTTTATATATGTGTAAGAACGGAATATATATGTGTAAGAACTGAATATATATGTGTAAGAAGTGAATATATATGTGTAAGAACGGAATATATAGGTGTAATAACGGAATAAGTACGTGTAAGAACGGAATATATATGTGTAAGAACTGAACATATATGTGTAAGAAATGAATATATATGCGTAAGAACTGAATATGTATGCGTAAGAACTGAATATATATGCGTAAGAACTGAATATATATCTGCAAGAGCTGAATATATGTGTAAGAACTGAATATATATGCGTAAGAACGGAATATATATGAGAAAGAATGGAATATATATGTGTAAGAACGGAATATGTACGTGTAAGAACGGAATATATATGTGTAAGAACGGAATATATATGTGTAAGAACGGAATATGTAAGTGTAAGAACGGAATATATATGTGTAAGAACCGAATATAAATGTGTAAGAACGGAATATATATATGTAAGAAGTGAATACATGTGTGTTAGAACTGAATATATATGTGTAAGATCGGAATATATATGTGTAAGAACGGAATATATATATGTGTAAGAACGGAATATATATGTGTAAGAACGGAATATATATGTGTAAGAACTGAATATATATGTGTAAGAACTGAATATATATGCGTAAGAACTGAATAGTAAGAACTGAATATATATGTGTAAGAAGTGAATATATGTGTGTAAGATTTGAAAATATATGTGTAAGAATGGAATATATATGTGTAAGAACGGAATATATATATGTGTAAGAACGGAATATATATGCGTAAGAACTGAATATATATGCGTCAGAACTGAATATATATGCGTAAGAACTAAATATATATGCATGAGAAAGGAATATATATGCGTAAGAACTGAATATATATGCGTAAGAACGGAATATATATGTGTAAGAACGGAATTTTATATGTGTAAGAACGGAATATATATGTGTAAGAACAGAATATATGTGTAAGAATATATATGCGTAAGAACGAAATATATATGTGTAAGAACGGAATATATACGTGTAAGAACGGAATATATATGTGTAATAACAGAATATATATGTGTACGAACGGAATATATATGTGTAAGTACGGAATATATATGTATAAGAACTGCACATATATGCTTAAGAACTGAATATATATGTGCAAGAACTGAATATATATGTGTAAGAACGGAATATATATGTGTAAGAACGGAATATGTACGTGTAAGTACGGAATATATATGTGTAAGAACGGAATATATATGTGTATATATGTGTAAGAACGGAATATATATGTGTAAAAATTGAATATATATGTGTAAGAAGTGAATATATATGTGTAAGAACGGATTATATATGTGTAAGAACGGAATATATATGTGTAAGAACGGAATATGTACGTGTAAGAACGGAAATATATGTGTAAGAACTGAACATATATGTGTAAGAAATGAATATATATGCGTAAGAACTGAATATGTATGCGTTAGAACTGAATATATATGCGTAAGAACTGAATATATATCTGTAATAACTGAATATATGTGTAAGAACTGAATACATATGCGTAAGAACGGAATATATATGAGTAAGAACGGAATATATATGTGTAAGAAACGGAATATATATGTGTAAGAACGGAATCTATATGTGTAAGAACGGAATATATATGTGTAAGAAGTGAATATATATGTGTAAGAACTGAATATATATGTGTAAGAACGGAATATATATATTTGTAAGAACTAAATATATATTTGTAAGAACGGAATATATATGTGTAAGAAGTGAATATATATGTGTAAGAACTGAATATATATGTGTAAAGAACGGAATATATATGTGTAAGAACAGAATATATATGTGTAAGAACGGAATATGTACGTGTAAGAACGGAATATATATTTGTAAGAACGGAATATATATGTGTAAGAAGTGAATATATATGTGTAAGAACTAAATATATATGTGTAAGAACGAAATATATATGTGTAAGAACGGAATAAATATGTGTAAGAACGGAATATATATGTGTAAGAACTGAATATATATGTGTAAGAACGGAATATATATGTGTAAGAACGGAATATGTACCTGTAAGAACGGAATATATATGTGTAAGAACGGAATATATATGTTTATATATGTGTAAGAACGGAATATATATGTGTAAGAACTGAATATATATGTGTAAGAAGTGAATATATATGTGTAAGAACGGAATATATAGGTGTAATAACGGAATAAGTACGTGTAAGAACGGAATATATATGTGTAAGAACTGAACATATATGTTTAAGAAATGAATATATATGCGTAAGAACTGAATATGTATGCGTAAGAACTGAATATATATGCGTAAGAACTGAATATATATCTGCAAGAACTGAATATATGTGTAAGAACTGAATATATATGCGTAAGAACGGAATATATATGAGAAAGAATGGAATATATATGTGTAAGAACGGAATATGTACGTGTAAGAACGGAATATATATGTGTAAGAACGGAATATATATGTGTAAGAACGGAATATGTAAGTGTAAGAACGGAATATATATGTGTAAGAACCGAATATAAATGTGTAAGAACGGAATATATATATGTAAGAAGTGAATACATGTGTGTAAGAACTGAATATATATGTGTAAGATCGGAATATATATGTGTAAGAACGGAATATATATATGTGTAAGAACGGAATATATATGTGTAAGAACGGAATATATATGTGTAAGAAGTGAATATATATGTGTAAGAAATGAATATATATGCGTAAGAACTGAATAGTAAGAACTGAATATATATGTGTAAGAAGTGAATATATGTGTGTAAGATTTGAAAAAAATATATGTGTAAGAATGGAATATATATGTGTAAGAACGGAATATATATATGTGTAAGAACGGAATATATATATGTCTAAGAACTGAATATATATGTGTATGAACTGAATATATATATGTAAGAACTGAATATATATGTGTAAGAACTGAATATATATGCTTAAGAACTGAATATATATGCGTAAGAACTGAATATATATGCGTAAGAACTAAATATATATGCATGAGAAAGGAATATATATGCGTAAGAACTGAATATATATGCGTAAGAACGGAATATATATGTGTAAGAACGGAATTTATATGTGTAAGAACGGAATATATATGTGTAAGAACGGAATATATGTGTAAGAATATATATGCATAAGAACGGAATATATATGTGTAAGAACGGAATATATACGTGTAAGAACGGAATATATATGTGTAATAACAGAATATATATGTGTACGAACGGAATATATATGTGTAAGTACGGAATATATATGTATAAGAACTGCACATATATGCGTAAGAACTGAATATATATGTGCAAGAACTGAATATATATGTGTAAGAACGGAATATATATGTGTAAGAACGGAATATGTACGTGTAAGTACGGAATATATATGTGTAAGAACGGAATATATATGTGTATATATGTGTAAGAACGGAATATATATGTGTAAAAATTGAATATATATGTGTAAGAAGTGAATATATATGTGTAAGAACGGATTATATATGTGTAAGAACGGAAGATATATGTGTAAGAACGGAATATGTACGTGTAAGAACGGAATATATATGTGTAAGAACTGAACATATATGTGTAAGAAATGAATATATATGCGTAAGAACTGAATATGTATGCGTAAGAACTGAATATATATGCGTAAGAACTGAATATATATCTGTAAGAACTGAATATATGTGTAAGAACTGAATACATATGCGTAAGAACGGAATATATATGAGTAAGAACGGAATATATATGTGTAAGAACGGAATATGTACGTGTAAGAACGAAATATATATGTGTAAGAACGGAATATATATGTGTAAGAACGGAATATGTACGTGTAAGAACGGAATATGTATGTGTAAGAACGGATTATATATGTGTAAGAAGTGAATATATGTGTGTAAGAACTGAATATATATGTGTAAGAAACGGAATATATGTGTGTAAGAACGGAATATATATATGTGTAAGAAATGAATATATATGCGTAAGAACTGAATATGTATGCGTAAGAACTGAATATATATGCGTAAGAACTGAATATATATCTGTAAGAACTGAATATATGTGTAAGAACTGAATACATATGCGTAAGAACGGAATATATATGAGTAAGAACGGAATATATATGTGTAAGAACGGAATATATATGTGTAAGAACGGAATCTATATGTGTAAGAACGGAATATATATGTGTAAGAAGTGAATATATATGTCTAAGAACTGAATATATATGTGTAAGAACGGAATATATATATTTGTAAGAACTAAATATATATTTGTAAGAACGGAATATATATGTGTAAGAAGTGAATATATATGTGTAAGAACTGAATATATATGTGTAAGAACGGAATATATATGTGTAAGAACGGAATATATATGTGTAAGAACGGAATATGTACGTGTAAGAACGGAATATATATTTGTAAGAACGGAATATATATGTGTAAGAAGTGAATATATATGTGTAAGAACTAAATATATATGTGTAAGAACGAAATATATATGTGTAAGAACGGAATAAATATGTGTAAGAACGGAATATATATGTGTAAGAACTGAATATATATGTGTAAGAACGGAATATATATGTGTAAGAACGGAATATGTACCTGTAAGAACGGAATATATATGTGTAAGAACGGAATATATATGTTTATATATGTGTAAGAACGGAATATACATGTGTAAGAACTGAATATATATGTGTAAGAAGTGAATATATATGTGTAAGAACGGAATATATAGGTGTAATAACGGAATAAGTACGTGTAAGAACGGAATATATATGTGTAAGAACTGAACATATATGTGTAAGAAATGAATATATATGCGTAAGAACTGAATATGTATGCGTAAGAACTGAATATATATGCTTAAGAACTGAATATATATCTGCAAGAACTGAATATATGTGTAAGAACTGAATATATATGCGTAAGAACGGAATATATATGAGAAAGAATGGAATATATATGTGTAAGAACGGAATATGTACGTGTAAGAACGGAATATATATGAGTAAGAACGGAATATATATGTGTAAGAACGGAATATGTAAGTGTAAGAACGGAATATATATGTGTAAGAACCGAATATAAATGTGTAAGAACGGAATATATATATGTAAGAAGTGAATACATGTGTGTAAAAACTGAATATATATGTGTAAGATCGGAATATATATTTGTAAGAACGGAATATATATATGTGTAAGAACGGAATATATATGTGTAAGAACGGAATATATATGTGTAAGAACTGAATATATATGTGTAAGAACTGAATATATATGCGTAAGAACTGAATAGTAAGAACTGAATATATATGTGTAAGAAGTGAATATATGTGTGTAAGATTTGAAAATATATGTGTAAGAATGGAATATATATGTGTAAGAACGGAATATATATATGTGTAAGAACGGAATATATATATGTCTAAGAACTGAATATATATGTGTATGAACTGAATATATATATGTAAGAACCGAATATATATGTGTAAGAACTGAATATATATGCTTAAGAACTGAATATATATGCGTAAGAACTAAATATATATGCGTCAGAACTGAATATATATGCGTAAGAACTAAATATATATGCATGAGAAAGGAATATATATGCGTAAGAACTGAATATATATGCGTAAGAACGGAATATATATGTGTAAGAACGGAATTTATATGTGTAAGAACGGAATATATATGTGTAAGAACGGAATATATGTGTAAGAATATATATGCATAAGAACGGAATATATATGTGTAAGAACGGAATATATACGTGTAAGAACGGAATATATATGTGTAATAACAGAATATATATGTGTACGAACGGAATATATATGTGTAAGTACGGAATATATATGTATAAGAACTGCACATATATGCGTAAGAACTGAATATATATGTGCAAGAACTGAATATATATGTGTAAGAACGGAATATATATGTGTAAGAACGGAATATGTACGTGTAAGTACGGAATATATATGTGTAAGAACGGAATATATATGTGTATATATGTGTAAGAACGGAATATATATGTGTAAAAATTGAATATATATGTGTAAGAAGTGAATATATATGTGTAAGAACGGATTATATATGTGTAAGAACGGAAGATATATGTGTAAGAACGGAATATGTACGTGTAAGAACGGAATATATATGTGTAAGAACTGAACATATATGTGTAAGAAATGAATATATATGCGTAAGAACTGAATATGTATGCGTAAGAACTGAATATATATGCGTAAGAACTGAATATATATCTGTAAGAACTGAATATATGTGTAAGAACTGAATACATATGCGTAAGAACGGAATATATATGAGTAAGAACGGAATATATATGTGTAAGAACGGAATATGTACGTGTAAGAACGAAATATATATGTGTAAGAACGGAATATATATGTGTAAGAACGGAATATGTACGTGTAAGAACGGAATATATATGTGTAAGAACGGATTATATATGTGTAAGAAGTGAATATATGTGTGTAAGAACTGAATATATATGTGTAAGAAACGGAATATATGTGTGTAAGAACGGAATATATATATGTGTAAGAACGGAATATATATGTGTAAGAACGGAATATATATGTGTAAGAACTGAATATATATGTGTAAGAACTGAATATATTATGCGTAAGAACTGAATATATATGTGTAAGAACGGAATATATATATGTGTAAAAACGGAGAACGGAATATATATGTGTAAGAACGGAATATATATGTGTAAGAAATGAATATATATGTGTAAGAACTGAATATATATATGTTAGAACTGAATATATATGTGTAAGAACTGAATATATATGCGTAAGAACTGAATATATATGCGTAAGAACTGAATATATATGCGTAAGAACTGAATATATATGCGTCAGAACTGAATATATATGCGTAAGAACTGAATATATATGCATGAGAAAGGAATATATATGCGTAAGAACGGAATATATATGCGTAAGAACGGAATATATATGTGTAAGAACGGAATTTATATGTGTAAGAACTGAATATATATGTGTAAGAACGGAATATATGTGAAGAATATATATGCGTAAGAACAGAATATATATGTGTAAGAACGGAATATATACGTGTAAGAACGGAATATATGTGTGTAAGAACAGAATATATATGTGTACGAACAGATTATATATGTGTAAGAACTGAATATATATGTGTAAGAACGGAATATATATGTGTATATATGTGTAAGAACGGAATATATATGTGTAAGAACGGAATCTATATGTGTAAGAACGGAATATATATGTGTAAGAAGTGAATATATATGTGTAAGAACTGAATATATATGTGTAAGAACGGAATATATATTAGTGTAAGAACTGAATATATAATTGTAAGAACTGAATATATATATGTAAGAACTAAATATATATGTGTAAGAAGTGAATATATATGTGTTAGAACTGAATATATATGTGTAAGAACGGAATATATATGTGTAAGAACGGAATATATATGTGTAAGAACGGAATATGTACGTGTAAGAACGGAATAGATATTTGTAAGAACGGAATATTTATGTGTAAGAAGTGAATATATATGTGTAAGAACTGAATATATATGTGTAAGAACGGAATATATATGTGTAAGAACGGAATAAATATGTGTAAGAACGGAATATATATGTGTAAGAACTGAATATATATGTGTAAGAACGGAATATATATGTGTAAGAGCGGAATATGTACGTGTAAGAACGGAAAATATATGTGTAAGAACGGAATATATATGTGTATATATGTGTAAGAACGGAATATATATGTGTCAGAACTGAATATATATGTGTAAGAAGTGAATATATATGTGTAAGAACGGAATATATATGTGTAAGAACGGAATATATAGGTGTAATAACGGAATAAGTACGTGTAAGAACGGAATATATATGTGTAAGAACTGAACATATATGTGTAAGAAATGAATATATATGCGTGGAGAACTGAATATGTATGCGTAAGAACTGAATATATATGCGTAACGGAACTGAATATATATCTGCAAGAACTGAATATATGAGTAAGAACTGAATATATATGCGTAAGAACGGAATATATATGAGAAAGAACGGAATATATATGTGTAAAGAACGGAATATGTACGTGTAAGAACGGAATATATATGTGTAAGAACGGAATATATATGTGTAAGAACGGAATATGTAAGTGTAAGAACGGATATATAGGTGTAAGAACCGAATATAAATATGTAAGAACGGAATATATATATGTAAGAAGTGAATATATGTGTGTAAGAACTGAATATATATGTGTGAAGAACGGAATATATATGTGTAAGAACGGAATATATATATGTGTAAGAACGGGAATATATATGTGTAAGAACGGAATATATATGTGTAAGACTGAATATATATGTGTAAGAACTGAATATATATGCGTAAGAACTGAATAGTAAGAACTGAATATGTATGTGTAAGAAGTGAATATATGTGTGTAAGATTTGAATATATATGTGTAAGAATGAAATATATATGTGTAAGAACGGAATATATATATGTGTAAGAACTGAATATATATGTGTAAAAACTGCACATATATGCGTAAGAACTGAATATATATGCGTAAGAACTGAATATATATGAGTAAGAACTGAATATATATGCGTAAAACTGAATATATATGCGAAAGAACGGAATATATATGCGTAAGAACGGATTATAGTGTAGTAAGAACGGAATATCTATGTGTAAGAAGTGAATATATATGTGTAAGAACTGATATATATGTGTAGAGAACTGAATATATATTGCGTAAGAACTGAATATATATGTGAAGAACGGAACATATATGTGTAAGAAGTGAATATATATGTGTAAGAAGTGAATATATGTGTAGAAGTGAATATATATGTGTAAGAACTGAATATATATGTGTAAGAACTGAATATATATGTGTAAGAACGGAATATATATGTGTAAGAAGTGAATATATATGTGTAAGAACTGAATATATATGTGTTAGAACTGAATATATATGTTGTAAGAACGGAATATATGTGTAAGAATATGTATGCGTAAGAACGGAACATATATGTGTAAGAACGGAATATATATGTGTAAGAGTGAATATATATGTGTAAGAACGGAAGTATATATGCGTAAGAACTGAATATATATGCGTAAGAACGGAATATATATGTGTAAGAACGGAATTTATATGTGTAAAAACTGAATATATATGTGTTAGAACGGAATATATATGTGTAAAAACGGAATATATATGTGTAAGAAGTGAAAATATGTGTAAGAAGTGAATATATATGTGTAAGAACTGAATATATATGTGTAAGAACTGAATATATATGTGTAAGAACGGAATATATATGTGTAAGAAGTGAATAATATGTGTAAGAACTGAAAATATATGTGTTAGAACTGAATATATATGTGTAAGAACGGAATATATGTGTAAGAATATATATATGCGTAAGAACGGAACATATATGTGTAAGAACGGATATATATGTGTAAGAAGTTAATATATATTTGTAAGAACGAAATATATATGCGCAATAGCTGAATATATATGCGTAAGAACGGAATATATATGTGTAAGAACGGAATTTATATGTGTAAGAACTGAATATATATGTGTAAGAACGGAATATATGTGTAGGAATATATATTGCGTAAGAACGGAATATATATGTGTAAGAACGGAATATATACGTGTAAGAACGGAATATATATGTGTAAAGAACAGAATATATATGTTTACGAACGGAATATATATGTGTAAGAACTGAATATATATGTGTAAGAAAATGCACATATATGCGTAAGAACTGAATATATATGCGTTAGAACGGAATATATATGCGTAAGCACTGAATATATATGCGTAAGAACGGAATATATATGTGTAAAAGAACGGAATTTTATAGGTGTAAGAACTGAATATATAAGTGTAAGAACGGAATATATATGTGTAAGAACGGAATATATATGTGTAAGAACTGAATTATAGCTTGTGTAAGAACTGAATTATATATGTAAAGAACGGAATATATATGTGTAAGAACTGAATATATATGCGTAAGAACTGAATATATATGCGTAAGAACTGAATATATATGCATCAGAACTGAATATATATGCGTAAGAACTGAATATATATGCATGACAAAGGAATATATATGCGTAAGAACTGAATATATATGCGTAAGAACGGAATATATATGTGTAAGAACGGAATTTATATGTGTAGAACGGAATATATGTCTAAGAATATATATGCGTAAGAACGGAATATATATGTGTAAGAACGGAATATATACGTGTAAGAACGGAATAAATATATGTGTAAGAACAGAATATATAATTGTACGAACGGAATATATATGTGTAAAAACTGAATATATATGTGTAAAAAACTGCACAAATATGCGTAAGAACTGAATATATATGCGTAGACGACTGAATATATATGCGTAAGAACTGAATATATATGCGTAAAACTGAATATATATGCGAAAGAACGGAATATATATGCGTAAGAACGGAATATATGTGTAAGACGGAATATGTATGTGTAAAAAGTGAATATATATGTGTAGTAAGAACTGAATATATATGTGTAGAGAACTGAATATATTTGCGTAAGAACTGAATATATATTGTGTAAGAACGGAATATATATGTGTAAGAACGGAATATATATGTGTAAGAAGTGAATATATGTGTAAGAGTGAATATATATGTGTAAGAACTGATATATATGTGTAAGAACTGAATATATATGTGTAAGAACTGAGTATATATGTGTAAGAACGGAATATATATGTGTAAGAGTGAAATATATATGTGTAAGTACTGAATATATATGTGTTAGAACTGAATATATATGTATATAGAACGGAATATATACGTAAGAATATATATGCGTAAGAACGGAACATATATGGTGTAAGAACGGAATATATATGTGTAAGAAGTGAATATATATGTGTAAGAACGGAATATATATGCGTAAGAACTGAATATATATGCGTAAGAACGGAATATATATGTGTAAGAACGGATTTTATATGTGTAAGACTGAATATATATATTTGTAAGAACGGAATATATATGTGTAAAAACGGAATATATATGTGTAAGAAGTGAAATATATGTGAAGAAGTGAATATATATGTGTAAGAAAACTGAATATATATGTGTAATAACTGAACATATATGTGTAAGAAACTGAATATATATGTGTAAGAACGGAATATATATGTGTAAGAAGTGAATATATATGTGTAAGAACTGAAAATATATGTGTTAGAACTGAATATATATGTGTAAGAACGGAATATATGTGTAAGAATATATATGCGTAAGAACGGAACATATATGTGTAAGAACGGAATATATATGTGTAAGAAGTGATATAAATTGTGTAAGAACGGAATATATATGGGTAAGAACTGAATATATATGCGTAAGAACGGAATATATATGAGTAGAGAACGGAATTTATATGTGTAAAGAACTGAATATATATGTGTAAGAACGGAATATATGTGTAAGAATATATATGCGTAAGAACGGAATATATATGTGTAAGAACTGAATATATATGTGTAAGAACGGAATATATGTGTAAAGAATATATATGCGTAAGAACGGAATATATATGTGTAAGAACGGAATATATACGTGTAAGAACGGAATATATATGTGTAAGAACAGAAATATATATGTGTACGAACGGAATATATTTGTGTAAAAACTAAAATATATGTGTAGAACTGCACATATATGCGTAAGAACTGAATATATATATGAGTACGAACTGAATATATATGCGTAAAACTGAATATATATGCGAAAGAACGGAATATATATGCGTAAGAACGGAATATATGTGTAAGAACGGAATGTATATGTGTAAGATGTGAATATATATGTGTAAGAACTGAATATATATGTGTAGAGAATGAACTTATATATGCGTAAGAACTGAATATATATGTGTAAGAACGGAATATATATGTGTAAAAAACGGAATATATTTATGGTAAGAAGTGAATATTATATGTGTAAGAAGTGAATAATAGTAGTGTAAGAACTGAATATATATGGTGTAAGAACTTAACATATATATGTGTAAGAACTTGAATATTTATGTGTAAGAACGGAATATATATGTGTAAGAACTGAATATATATGGTAAAAACTGAATATATAATTGTAAGAACTGAATATATATGTGTAAGAAAAGAATATATATGTGTAAGATCTGAATATATATAGTGTAAGAACTGAATGTATATGTGTAAGAACGGAATATATATGTGTAAGAAGTGAATATATAATGTGTAAGAACTGAGTATATAAGTGTTAGAACTGAATATATAAGTGTAAAGAACTGAATATATATGCTTTATAGAAACGGAATAATAT
>JAWPHD010025856.1:0-15028 GCA_037043455.1 Cyrtodaria siliqua
CATATATGCCTAAGAACTGAATATATATGCGTAAGAAGTGAATATATATGTGTAAGAAGTGAATATATATGTGTAAGAAGTGAATATATATGTGTAAGAACTGAATATATATCCGTAAGAACTGAATATATAAGTGTAAGAACTGAATATATATGTGTAAGAACTGAATATATATGCGTAAGAACTGAATACATATCCATAATAACTGAATATATATGCGTAAGAACTGAATATATATGCGTAAGAACTGAATATATATGCGTAAGAACTGAATATATATGCATAAGAGCTGAATATATATGCGTAAGAACTAAATATATATGTGTTAGAACTGAATATATATCCGTAAGAACTGAATATATATTCGTTAGAACCGAATATATATGCGTAAGAACTGAATATATATACATAAGAACTGAACATATATGCGTAAGAACTGAATATATATGCGTAAGAAGTGAATATATATGTGTAAGAACTGAATATATATGTGTAAGAACTGAATATATATGTGTACGAACTGAATATATATGTGTAAGAACTGAATATATATGTTTAAGAACTGAATATATATGCGTAAGAAGTGGATATATATGTGTAAGACCTGAATATATATGTGTAAGAACTGCATATATATTTGTAAGAACTGAATATATATGTGTAAGACCTGAATATATATGCGTAAGAACTGAATATATATGCGTAAGAACTAAATATATATGTGTAAGAACTGAATATATATCCATAAGAACTGAACATATATGCGTAAGAACTGAATATATATGCGTAAGAACTGAATATATATGCATAAGAACTGAATATATATGTGTAAGAACTGAATATATATGTGTAAGAACTGAATATATATGTGTAAGAACTGAATATATATGTGTAAGAACTGAATATATATGCATAAGAACGGACCATATATGCGTAAGAAGTGAATATATATGTGTAAGAACAGAATATATATGTGTAAGAACTGAATATATATGTGTAAGAACTGAATATATATGTGTAAGACCTGAATATATATGCGTAAGAACTGAATATATATGCGTAAGAAGTAAATATATATGTGTAAGAACTGAATATATATGCGTAAGAACTGAATATATATGTGTAAGAACTGAATATATATGTGAAAGAACTGAATATATATGTTTAAGAAATGAATATATATGCGTAAGAAGTGAATATATATGTGTAAGAACAGAATATATATGTGTAAGAACTGAATATATATGTGTAAGAACTGAATATATATGTGTAAGACCTGAATATATATGCGTAAGAACTGAATATATATGCGTAAGAACTGAATATATATGTGTAAGAACTGAATATATATGCATAAGAACTGAACATATATGCGTAAGAACTGAATATTTATGCGTAAGAACTGAATATATATGCATAAGAACTGAATATATATGTGTAAGAACTGAATATATATGTGTAAGAACTGAATATATATGTGTAAGAACTGAATATATATGTGTAAGAACTGAATATATATGCATAAGAACTGAACATATATGCGTAAGAACTATATATATATGCGTAAGAAGTGAATATATGTGTAAGAACTGAATATATATGTGTAACAACTGAATATTTATGTTTAAGAACTGAACATATATGCGTAAGAACTGAATATATATGCGTAAGAACTGAATATTTATGTGTAAGAACTGAATATATATGCGTAAGAACTGAATATATATGCGTAAGAAGTGAATATATATGTGTAAGAACTGAATATATATGCGTTAGAACTGAATATATATGTGTATGAACTGAATATATATATGTAAGTATGTAATATATATGTGTAACAACTGAATATATATGTGTAAGAACTGAATATATACGCTTAAGAACTGAATATATATGCGTAAGAACTGAATATATATGTGTAAGAACTGAATATATACGCTTAAGAACTGAATATATATGCGTAAGAACTGAATATATATGTGTAAGAACTGAATATATATGCGTAAGAACTGAATATATATGTGTAAGAACTAAATATATATGCGTAAGAAATGAATATATATGCATAAGAACTGAACATATATGCGTAAGAACTGAATATATATGCGTAAGAACTGAATATATATGCATAAGAACTGAATATATATGTGTAAGAACTGAATATATATGTGTAAGAACTGAATATATATGTGTAAGAACTGAATATATATGTGTAAGAACTGAATATATATGCATAAGAACTGAACATATATGCGTAAGAACTATATATATAAGCGTCAGAAGTGAATATATGTGTAAGAACTGAATATATAAGTGTAAGAACTGAATATATATGTGTAAGAACTGAATATATATGCGTAAGAACTGAATATATATGCGTAAGAAGTAAATATATATGTGTAAGAACTGAATATATATGCGTAAGAACTGAATATATATGTGTAAGAACTGAATATATATGTGTAAGAACTGAATATATATGTGTAAGAACTGAATATATATGTGTAAGAACTGAATATATATGCATAAGAACTGAACATATATGCGTAAGAACTATATATATATGCGTAAGAAGTGAATATATGTGTAAGAACTGAATATATATGTGAAACAACTGAATATATATGTTTAAGAACTGAACATATATGCGTAAGAACTGAATATATATGCGTAAGAAGTGAATATATATGTGTAAGAACTGAATATATATGCGTTAGAACTGAATATATATGTGTAAGAACTGAATATATATATGTAAGTACTGAATATACATGTGTAACAACTGAATATATATGTGTAAGAACTGAATATATACGCTTAAGAACTGAATATATATGCGTAAGAACTGAATATATATGTGTAAGAACTGAATATATATGCGTAAGAACTGAATATATATGTGTAAGAACTAAATATATATGCGTAAGAACTGAATATATATGCGTAAGAACTGAACATATATGCGTAAGAACTGAATATATATGCGTAAGAACTGAATATATATGCGTAAGAACTGAATATATATGTGTAAGAACTGAATATATATGTGTAAGAACTGAATATATATGTGTAAGAACTGAATATATATGCATAAGAACTGAACATATATGCGTAAGAACTATATATATAAGCGTAAGAAGTGAATATATGTGTAACAACTGAATATATAAGTGTAAGAACTGAATATATATGTGTAAGAACTGAATATATATGCGTAAGAACTGAATATATATGCGTAAGAACTGAATATATATGCGTAAGAAGTGAATATATATGTGTAAGAACTGAATATATATGTGTAAAAAGTGAATATATATGTGTAAGAACAGAATATATATGCGTAAGAACTGAATATATATGCGTAAGAACTGAATATATATGCATAAGAACTGATCATATATGCGTAAGAACTGAATATATATGCGTAAGAACTGAATATGCATAATAACTGAATATATATGTGTAAGAACTGAATATATATGCGTAAGAACTGAATATGCATAAGAACTGAATATATATGCGTAAGAACTGAATATATATGCGTAAGAACTGAATATGCATAATAACTGAATATATATGTGTAAGAAGTGAAGATATATGTGTAAGAACTGAATATATATGCGTAAGAACTGAATATATATGTGTAAGAACTGAATATATATGTATAAGAACTGAATATATATGCGTACGAACTGAATATATATGCATAAGAAGTGAATATATATGTGTAAGAAGTAAATATATATGTGTAAGAACTGAATATATATGCGTAAGAACTGAATATATATGTGTAAGAAGTTAAGATATATGTGTAAGAACTGAATATATATGTGTAAGAACTGAATATATATGCGTAAGAACTGAATATATATGTGTAAGAACTGAATATATATGTGTAAGAACTGAATATATATGTGTAAGAACTGAATATATATGCGTAAGAACTGAATATATATGCATAAAAAGTGAATATATATGTGTAAGAAGTAAATATATATGTGTAAGAACTGAATATATATGCGTAAGAACTGAATATATATGTGTAAGAACTGAATATATATGTGTAAGAACTGAATATATATGCGTAAGAACTGAATATATATGCGTAAGAACTAAATATATATGCGTAAGAAGTGAATATATATGTGTAAGAAGTGAAGATATATGTGTAAGAACTAAATATATATGCGTAAGAACTGAATATATATGTGTAAGAACTGAATATATATGCGTAAGAACTGAATATATATGCGTAAGAACTGAATATATATGCATAAGAAGTGAATATATATGTGTAAGAAGTAAATATATATGTGTAAGAACTGAATATATATGCGTAAGAACTGAATATATATGTGTAAGAACTGAATATATATGTGTAAGAACTGAATATATATGCGTAAGAACTGAATATATATGCGTAAGAACTGGATATATATTTGTAAAAACTGAATATATATGTGTAAGAACTGAATATATATGCGTAAGAACTGAATATATATGTGTAAGAACTGAATATATATGCGTAAGAACTGAATATATATGCGTAAGAACTGGATATATATTTGTAAAAACTGAATATATATGTGTAAGAACTGAATATATATGCGTAAGAACTGAATATATATGTGTAAGAACTGAATATATATGCGTAAGAACTGAATATATATGTGTAAGAACTGAATACATGTATATATGCGTAAGAACTGAATATATATGCGTAAGTACTGAATATATATGTGTAAGAACTGAATATATATGCGTAAGTACTGAATATATATGCGTAAGAACTGAATATATATTCGTTAGAACTGAATATATATGCGTAATAACTGAATATATATACATAAGAACTGAACATATATGCGTAAGAACTGAATATATATACATAAGAACTGATCATATATGCGTAAGAACTGAATATATATGCGTAAGAAGTGAATATATATGTGTAAGAAGTGAATATATATGTGTAAGAACTGAATATATATGCGTAAGAACTGAATATATATGCGTAAGAACTGAATATATATGTGTAAGAACTGAATATATATGCATAAGAACAGAACATATATGCGTAAGAACTGAATATATATGCGTAAGAAGTGAATATATATGTATAGGAACTGAATATATATGTGTAAGAAGTGAATATATATGTGTAAGAACTGAATATATATGCGTAAGAACTGAATATATATGTGTAAGAACTAAATATATATGCGTAAGAACTGAATATATATGCGTAAGAACTGAATATATATGTGTAAGAACTGAATATATATGTGTAAGAACTGATTATATATGTGTAAGAAATGAATATATATGCGTAAGAAATGAATATACATGTGTAAGAACTGAATATATATGCATAAGAACTGAACATATATGCGTAAGAACTGAATATATATGCGTAAGAACTGAATATATATGTGTAAGAACTGAATATATATGTGTAAGAACTGAATATATATGTGTAAGAACTGAATATATATGCGTAAGAACTGAAAATATAAATGTAAGAATTGAATATATATGCGTAAGAACTGAATATATATGCGTAAGAACTGAATATATAAGTGTAAGAACTGAATATATATGTGTAAGAACTGAATATATCTGTGTAAGAACTGAATATATATGCGTAAGAACTGAATATATATGCGTAAGAACTGAATATATATGCGTAAGAACTAAATATATATGTGTAAGAACTGAATATATATGCGTAAGTACTGAATATATATGCGTAAGAACTGAATATATATTCGTTAGAACTGAATATATATGCGTAAGCACTGAATATATATACATAAGAACTGAACATATATGCGTAAGAACTGAATATATATACATAAGAACTGAACATATATGCGTAAGAACTGAATATATATGCGTAAGAAGTGAATATATATGTGTAAGAAGTGAATATATATGTGTAAGAACTGAATATATATGCGTAAGAACTGAATATATAAGTGTAAGAACTGAATATATAGGTGTAAGAACTGAATATATATGTGTAAGAACTGAATATATATGTATAAGAACTGAATATATATGCCTAAGTACTGAATATATAAGTGTAAGAACTGATTATATAGGTGTAAGATCTGAATATATATGCGTAACTGAATATATATGCATAATAACTGAATATATATGCATAAGAACTGAATATATATGCGTAAGAAGTGAATATATATGTGTAAGAACTGAATATACATGGGTAATAACTGAATATATATGCGTAAGAACTGAATATATATGCATAAGAGCTGAATATATATGCGTAAGAACTAAATATATATGTGTTAGAACTGAATATATATGCGTAAGAACTGAATATATATTCGTTAAAGCTGAATATATATGCGTAAGAACTGAATATATATACATAAGAACTGAACATATATGCGTAAGAACTGAATATATATGCGTAAGAAGTGAATATATATGTGTAAGAACTGAATATATATGTGTAAGAACTGAATATATATGTGTAAGAACTGAATATATATGCGTAACAACTGAATATATATGTGTAAGAACTGAATATATATGCATAAGGACTGAATATATATGTGTAAGAACTGAATATATATGCGTTAGAACTGAATAGATATGTGTAAGAATTGAATATATATGCGTAAAACTGAATATATATGCGTAAGAACTGAATATATATGCGTTAGAACTGAATATATATGAGTTAGAACTGAATATATATGCGTAAGAACTGAATATATACGCATAAGAACTGAACATATATGCCTAAGAACTGAATATATATGCGTAAGAACTGAATATATATGCATAAGAACTGAACATATATGCGTAAGAACTGAATATATATGCGTAAGAAGTGAATATTTATGCGTAAGAACTGAATAGATATGTATAGGAACTGAATAGCAATGCGTAAGAACTAAATATATATGCGTAAGAACTGAATATATATGCGTTAGAACTGAATATATATGCGTAAGAACTGAATATATATGCATAAGAACTGATCATATATGCGTAAGAACTGAATATATATGCGTAAGAACTGAATATGCATAAGAACTGAATATATATGTGAAAGAACTGAATATATATGCTTAAGAACTGAATATGCATAAGAACTGAATATATATGCGTAAGAACTGAATATATATGTGTAAGAACTGAATATATATGCGTAAGAACTGATTATATATGTGTAAGAACTGAATATATATGTGTAAGAACTGAATATATATGCATAAGAACTGAATATATATGCATAAGAACTGAACATATATGCCTAAGAACTGAATATATATGCGTAAGAAGTGAATATTTATGCGTAAGAACTGAATATATATGTGTAAGAACTGAATATATATACGTAAGAACTGAATATATATGCGTAAGAACTGAATATATATGCGTTAGAACTGAATATATATGCGTTAGAACTGAATATATATGTGTAAGAACTGAATATATATGTGTAAGAACTGAATATATATGCGTAAGAACTGAATATATATGCGTAAGAACTGAATATATGCATAAGAGCTGAATATATATGTGTAAGAACTGAATATATATGCGTAAGAACTGAATATATATGTGTAGGAACTGAATATATATGTGTAAGAACTGAATATATGTGTAAGAACTGAATATATATGCGTAAGAACTGAATATATATGCGTAAGAACTGAATATATATGCGTAAGAACTAAATATATATGTGTAAGAACTTAATATATATGCGTAAGTACTGAATATATATGCGTTAGAACTGAATATATATTCGTTAGAACTGAATATATATGCGTAAGAACTGAATATATATACATAAGAACTGAACATATATGCGTAAGAACTGAATATATATGCGTAAGAACTAAATATATATGCGTAAGAAGTGTATATATATGTGTAAGAAGTGAAGATATATGTGTAAGAACTGAATATATATGCGTAAGAACTGAATATATATGTGTAAGAACTGAATATATATGTGTAAGAACTGAATATATATGCGTACGAACTGAATATATATGCATAAGAAGTGAATATATATGTGTAAGAAGTAAATATATATGTGTAAGAACTGAATATATATGCGTAAGAACTGAATATATATGTGTAAGAACTGAAGATATATGTGTAAGAACTGAATATATATGTGTAAGAACTGAATATATATGCGTAAGAACTGAATATATATGTGTAAGAACTGAATATATATGCGTAAGAACTGAATATATATGCGTAAGAACTAAATATATATGCGTAAGAAGTGAATATATGTGTAAGAAGTGAAGATATATGTGTAAGAACTGAATATATATGCGTAAGAACTGAATAAATATGTGTAAGAACTGAATATATATGTGTAAGAACTGAATATATATGCGTAAGAACTGAATATATATGCATAAGAAGTGAATATATATGTGTAAGAAGTAAATATATATGTGTAAGAACTGAATATATATGCGTAAGAACTGAATATATATGTGTAAGAACTGAATATATATGTGTAAGAACTGAATATATATGCGTAAGAACTGAATATATATGCATAAGGACTGAATAGATATGTGTTAGAACTGAATATATATCCGTAAGAACTGAATATATATGCGTAAGAACTGAATATATATGCGTTAGAACTGAATATATATGCGTAAGAACTGAATATATATGCATAAGAACTGAACATATATGCGTAAGAACTGAATATATATGCGTACGAAGTGAATATTTATGCGTAAGAACTGAATATATATGTGTAAGAACTGAATATATATGCGTAAGAACTGAATATATATGTGTAAGAACTGAATATATATGTGTAAGAACTGAATATATGTGTAAGAACTGAATATATATGCGTAAGAACTGAATATATATGCGTAAGAACTGAATATATATGCGTAAGAACTAAATATATATGTGTAAGAACTGAATATATATGCGTAAGAACTGAATATATATGCGTTAGAACTGAATATATATGCGTAAGAACTGAATATATATGCGTAAGAACTGAATATATATGCGTAAGAAGTGAATATATATGTGTAAGAACTGAATATATATGCGTAAGAATTGAATGTATATGTGTAAGAACTGAATATATATGTGTAAGAACTAAATATATATGTGTTAGAACTGAATATATATGCGTAAGAACTGAATATATATTCGTTAGAACTGAATATATATGCGTAAGAACTGAATATATATACATAAGAACTGAAAATATATGCGTAAGAACTGAATATATATGCGTAAGAAGTGAATATATATGTAAGAACTGAATATATATGTGTAAGAACTGAATATATATGTGTAAGAACTGAATATATATGTGTAAGAACTGAATATATATGTTTAAGAACTGAATATATATGCGTAAGAAGCGAATATATATGTGTAAGAACTGAATATATATGTGTAAGAACTGCATATATATTTGTAAGAACTGAATATATATGTGTAAGACCTGAATATATATGCATAAGAACTGAATATATATGCATAAGAACTGAATATATATGTGTAAGAACTGAATATATATGTGTAAGAACTGAATATATATGTATAAGAACTGAATATATATGTGTAAGAACTGAATATATATGCATAAGAACTGAATATATATGCGTAGGAACTGAATATATATGTGTAACAACTGAATATATATGCATAAGAACTGAACATATATGCGTAAGAACTATATATATATGCGTAAGAAGTGAATATATGTGTAAGAACTGAATATATATGTGTAACATTAAACTGAATATATATGTGTAAGAACTGAATATATATGCGTAAGAACTGAATATATATTCGTAAGAACTGAATATATATGTGTAAGAACTGAATATATATGCGTAAGAACTGAATATATATGCGTAAGAACTGAATATATAAGTGTAAGAACTGAATATATATGTGTAAGAACTGAATAAATATATGCATAAGAACAGAACATATATGCGTAAGAACTGAATATATATGCGTAAGAAGTGAATATATATGTGTAAGAAGTGAATATATATGTGTAAGAAGTGAATATATATGTGTAAGAACTGAATATATATGCGTAAGAACTGAATATATAAGTGTAAGAACTGAATATATATGTGTAAGAACTGAATATATATGCGTTAGAACTGAATATATATCCATAATAACTGAATATATATGCGTAAGAACTGAATATATATGCGTAAGAACTGAATATATATGCGTAAGAACTGAATATATATGCATAAGAGCTGAATATATATGAGTAAGAACTAAATATATATGTGTTAGAACTGAATATATATGCGTAAGAACTGAATATATATTCGTTAGAACTGAATATATATGCGTAAGAACTGAATATATATACATAAGAACTGAAAATATATGCCTGAGAACTGAATATATATGCGTAAGAAGTGAATATATATGTAAGAACTGAATATATATGTGTAAGAACTGAATATATATGTGTAAGAACTGAATATATATGTGTAAGAACTGAATATATATGTTTAAGAACTGAATATATATGCGTAAGAAGCGAATATATATGTGTAAGAACTGAATATATATGTGTAAGAACTGCATATATATTTGTAAGAACTGACTATATATGTGTAAGACCTGAATATATAAGCGTAAGACCTGAATATATATGCGTAAGAACTAAATATATATGTGTAAGAACTGAATATATATGCATAAGAACTGAACATATATGCGTAAGAACTGAATATATATGCGTAAGAACTAAATATATATGTGTAAGAACTGAATATATATGCGTAAGAACTGAATGTATATGTGTAAGAACTGAATATATATGTGTAAGAACTGAATATATATGTGTAAGAACTGAATATATATGCTTAAGAACTGAATATATATGCGTAAGAACTGAATATATATGTGTAAGAACTGAATATATATGCGTAAGAACTGAATATATATGCGTAAGAACTGAATATATAAGTGTAAGAACTGAATATATATGTGTTAGAACTGAATAAATATATGCATAAGAACTTAACATATATGCGTAAGAACTGAATATATATGCGTAAGAAGTGAATATATATGTGTAAGAAGTGAATATATATGTGTAAGAAGTGAATATATATGTGTAAGAACTGAATATATATGCGTAGGAACTGAATATATAAGTGTAAGAACTGGATATATATGTGTAAGAACTGAATATATATGCGTTAGAACTGAATATATATCCATAATAACTGAATATATATGCGTAAGAACTGAATATATGTGCGTCAGAACTGAATATATATGCGTAAGAACTGAATATATATGCATAAGAGCTGAATATATATGAGTAAGAACTAAATATATATGTGTTAAAACTGAATATATATGCGTAAGAACTGAATATATATTCGTTAAAACTGAATATATATGCGTAAGAACTGAATATATATACATAAGAACTGAAAATATATGCGTAAGAACTGAATATATATGCGTAAGAAGTGAATATATATGTAAGAACTGAATATATATGTGTAAGAACTGAATATATATGTGTAAGAACTGAATATATATGTTTAAGAACTGCATATATATGCGTAAGAAGCGAATATATATGTGTAAGAACTGAATATATATGTGTAAGAACTGCATATATATTTGTAAGAACTGAATATATATGTGTAAGACCTGAATATATATGCGTAAGACCTGAATATATATGCGTAAGAACTAAATATATATGTGTAAGATCTGAATATATATGCATAAGAACTGAACATATATGCGTAAGAACTGAATATATATGCGTAAGAACTAAATATATATGCATAAGAACTGAATATATATGTGTAAGAACTGAATATATATGTGTAAGAACTGAATATATATGTGTAAGAACTGAATATATATGTGTAAGAACTGAATATATATGCATAAGAACTGAACATATATGCGTAAGAACTACATATATATGCGTAAGAAGTGAATATATGTGTAAGAACTGAATATATATGCGTAAGAACTGCATATATATGCGTCAAAAGTAAATATATATGTGTAAGAACTGAATATATATGCGTAAGAACTGAATATATATGTGTAAGAACTGAATATATATGTTTAAGAAATGAATATATATGCGTAAGAAGTGAATATATATGTGTAAGAACTGAATATATATGTGTAAGAACTGAATATATATGTGTAAGAACTGAATATATATGTGTAAGAAATGAATGTATATGCGTAAGAACTGAATATATATGCGTAAGAACTGAATATATATGCATAAGAACTGAACATATATGCGTAAGAACTGAATATATATGCGTAAGAAGTGAATATATATGTATAAGAACTGAATATATATGTGTAAGAACTGAATATATATGTGTAAGAACTGAATATATATGTGTAAGAACTGAATATATATGTGTAAGAACTGAATATATATGCATAAGAACTGAACATATATGCGTAAGAACTATATATATATGCGTAAGAAGTGAATATATGTGTAAGAACTGAATATATATGTGTAACAACTGAATATATATGTGTAAGAACTGAATATATATGCGTAAGAACTGAATATATATGCATAAGAACTGAATATATATGTGTAAGAACTGAATATATATGCGTTAGAACTGAATATATATGTGTAAGAACTGAATATATATGTGTAAGAACTGAATATATATGTGTAAGAACTGAATATTTATGTGTAAGAAGTGAATATATATGTGTAAGAACTAAATATATATGCGTAAGAACTGAATATATAAGTGTAATAACTGAATATATATGTGTAAGAACCGAATATATATGCGTAAGAACTGAATACATATTCATAATAACTGAATATATATGCGTAAGAACTGAATATATATGCGTAAGAACTGAATATATATGCGTAAGAACTGAATATATATGCATAAGAGCTGAATATATATGCGTAAGAACTAAATATATATGTGTTAGAACTGAATATATATCCGTAAGAACTGAATATATATTCGTTATAACCGAATATATATGCGTAAGAACTGAATATATATACATAAGAACTGAACATATATGCGTAAGAACTGAATATATATGTGTAAGAACTGAATATATATATGCATAAGAATAGAACATATATGCCTAAGAACTGAATATATATGCGTAAGAAGTGAATATATATGTGTAAGAAGTGAATATATATGTGTAAGAAGTGAATATATATGTGTAAGAACTGAATATATATGCGTAAGAACTGAATATATAAGTGTAAGAACTGAATATATATGTGTAAGAACTGAATATATATGCGTAAGAACTGAATACATATCCATAATAACTGAATATATATGCGTAAGAACTGAATATATATGCGTAAGAACTGAATATATATGCGTAAGAACTGAATATATATGCATAAGAGCTGAATATATATGCGTAAGAACAAAATATATATGTGTTAGAACTGAATATATATCCGTAAGAACTGAATATATATTCGTTAGAACCGAATATATATGCGTAAGAACTGAATATATATACATAAGAACTGAACATATATGCGTAAGAACTGAATATATATGCGTAAGAAGTGAATATATATGTGTAAGAACTGAATATATATGTGTAAGAACTGAATATATATGTGTACGAACTGAATATATATGTGTAAGAACTGAATATATATGTTTAAGAACTGAATATATATGCGTAAGAAGTGGATATATATGTGTAAGACCTGAATATATATGTGTAAGAACTGCATATATATTTGTAAGAACTGAATATATATGTGTAAGACCTGAATATATATGCGTAAGAACTGAATATATATGCGTAAGAACTAAATATATATGTGTAAGAACTGAATATATATCCATAAGAACTGAACATATATGCGTAAGAACTGAATATATATGCGTAAGAACTGAATATATATGCATAAGAACTGAATATATATGTGTAAGAACTGAATATATATGTGTAAGAACTGAATATATATGTGTAAGAACTGAATATATATGTGTAAGAACTGAATATATATGCATAAGAACTGAACATATATGCGTAAGAAGTGAATATATATGTGTAAGAACAGAATATATATGTGTAAGAACTGAATATATATGTGTAAGAACTGAATATATATGTGTAAGACCTGAATATATATGCGTAAGAACTGAATATATATGCGTAAGAAGTAAATATATATGTGTAAGAACTGAATATATATGCGTAAGAACTGAATATATATGTGTAAGAACTGAATATATATGTGAAAGAACTGAATATATATGTTTAAGAAATGAATATATATGCGTAAGAAGTGAATATATATGTGTAAGAACAGAATATATATGTGTAAGAACTGAATATATATGTGTAAGAACTGAATATATATGTGTAAGACCTGAATATATATGCGTAAGAACTGAATATATATGCGTAAGAACTGAATATATATGTGTAAGAACTGAATATATATGCATAAGAACTGAACATATATGCGTAAGAACTGAATATATATGCGTAAGAACTGAATATATATGCATAAGAACTGAATATATATGTGTAAGAACTGAATATATATGTGTAAGAACTGAATATATATGTGTAAGAACTGAATATATATGTGTAAGAACTGAATATATATGAATAAGAACTGAACATATATGCGTAAGAACTATATATATATGCGTAAGAAGTGAATATATGTGTAAGAACTGAATATATATGTGTAACAACTGAATATATATGTTTAAGAACTGAACATATATGCGTAAGAACTGAATATATATGCGTAAGAACTGAATATTTATGTGTAAGAACTGAATATATATGCGTAAGAACTGAATATATATGCGTAAGAAGTGAATATATATGTGTAAGAACTGAATATATATGCGTTAGAACTGAATATATATGTGTATGAACTGAATATATATATGTAAGTATGTAATATATATGTGTAACAACTGAATATATATGTGTAAGAACTGAATATATACGC